>VWZG01013004.1:127158-156781 GCA_013396735.1 Grallaria varia | reverse complement strand
TCTTTTTCAGTTTGAAGCTATTCCCCATTATCCTGTCACTGCGTGCCTTTGTAAACAGTCTCTCCCTTCTTGTATTCTCCCAGGTAGTGGAAGGCCACAGTAAGGTCACCCCAAAGCCTTCTTTTTTCCAGGCTGACCAAACCCAGTTCTCTCAGCCTGTCTTCATAGGAAAGGTGTTCCATCTCTCTAATCGTCTTAATGGCCCTCTTCTGGACTTGCTCCAACAGGCCTGTGCCCATCATGTACTGGGGACTCCAGAGCTGGATGCAGTGCTCCAGATGGGGTCTCACTAGAGTGGAGTAGAGGGGCAGAATTACCTCCCTTGACATGCTGGCCCTGGTGCTCTTGAAGCAGCCCAGGATATGACTGGCTTTCTGGGGTGGAAGTGCACGCTCCTGGCTCATGTCCAGCCACTCATCCACCAGCACTCCCAGGTCCTTCAGGGCTGCTCTTGATGTGCTTGTCCCCCAGCCTGTATTGTTACTGTGGTTTGCCCTGACCCAGGTGCAGCACTTTGTATTCAGTCTTGTTAAACCTCACATCCCTTCTCATTACATTATTTAAAACATCGGCCCGAAGCATGAATTTTTATTTGCCATTCACTATTCCCAAAATGGTTAATCTGGGTAGCAAGCAATCAAATTGGTCAGCAACAAAGGACAGTTTGTTGTGTGTATAGACATGTACTTGTGTGTGTGCACACACACAGATAAACATGCACAAGTGTGTAACCAAACAAATACATAAAATCAATCAAAAATATGTAGTCTTCTGAAGGATTTCACCAGTCTGCTGGGCTGAAGTCTACTGAAGGTAGTGTATGTCAGAGGGTTTCACAAGTACAGTTCCTCTGAATTTGATGTTAATAAATTCAGAACATTCACAGATTCATTGCTTTGATCACCTAATGAAAATTTTCCTGTTGTTTATTTTCTAATAATTATAGCTCCACTTAACCCACATTTCTTGCCTTGTAAGTTTTCCTTTAGCTTTACAAGGATGATTCCTTCAGTTGTGTTTAGGAAGTCTTAGAAAGTCTAAAATCATTCAGCAGCAGCAATTCTTCTTGTTATTTGGGAGGAGGGTTTGTGGTTTACTTATGCTACCTACTCCTTGATCTGCACCTCAGTATGGGCTACTTGGGTAAGACAGGAATTGTGCGACTGGATTGTCACACTGAGTGCCCAAACTGAAAGCCTCCTAAACAAGTTCTGTTGATTTATTAGATAGAAAATGAAGATCCCAGTCTTCCTTTTCAAAGGAAAGAGTAACAGTTCTCTGTTCTCAAATACTATAGATAACTAAACGTAGGGGGTTGAAGGAAGACTACCCAATGCATAAACTCAGCTTGTTTATTGTTGCAGATACTCAAGTCCAAGAAAGAATTTCCTTTTGGTGATTTACAATCCATTTAGTATTTTACTACTGAGAGTCCTAATTCCATGAGCTGTGCTTCTTATTCTGATTTTATTTAATAGATTTTATTTGGGATTCTAAGCATTTAGAAGCTGGCATAAAGATTGTGAATGTGCTAGGTCCTCTTGGAGATTGAAGCTCCAAAAGACTTTAAGCACAGAAAAGAAATTATGAAGCCAGTCGAAGTTTGCTGAAACTTGCCAGTGTAATGTGGCAGTAAGGCCAGATGTGCCAAAGAGGTAATATTTGAACTAAAATTGAGCTGCATGGTTACATATAGCAATGAAAATTTGTGAAGAAAAGACAGTAATCACTGAGGAACTCAGAAGGGGCTGGAGAGGTCATGACTTAACAAAAAAAATGCAGAAATATTGAAACTGAAGGCCGGGGTCTTCTGTAAGCAGAAGGAAAATTTAACCGAGTAAAACCACTACTTGTGACAAGCTCTAAGTGGACTCAGCTGCTACTGAGTGTTATTCCTAGAGGGGAATGAAACATTGACAGTTGGTCTCAAATTGAATCTGTCTTGCTATTTTTCAAGGAACTAACCATCTCAAATGCCATGTATAAAAGCAAAAAAGGTATCTTGAAAACAGATTGCTCGAAGCTGGTGCAGACTATGCAGTGATGTTTGGTTTTGGGTCTTGCACTCATTCTTCCTCAAGTTGGGACAATTAAAACAGTCATGTGCCCTGGACTCCCAAATCAGTTGTGAAAAGATATAAACACTTTTGTTTTGTACCACTGTCATATCAGTGGTTACCTGCTGTGCAACTACTTTGTCATTGTGACGTTTAGCCAGCAAAAGAAATCTGTATTTTGTAGTTGTTATGTATGTCTAAGGTGTTTAGTCCATGATTGTAAACCAGATTGATCTGATATAAAGACCATTTTGAGTTGCAAAAATAGTCAGTTTAGAAACTGGATTAGTTTCGCAAAGAGTTCCTGCATCTCTTCCTAGGGGAGTGCTTGAACTGAAGGTCAGAGTATCATTTCTTTGCTGTCAAGATCAAATGAAAGTATGCACAGAACACAGATGTAGAATAGTCATCCACGCATAAGGAGTTGATTCTGGAGGACTTGAGTTTTTCCCATGCTTTAAGTGAGTTGTATGGTGTTTCACCTTTCTAGCAAATGTCACGGATGCTCATATTTTAGAAAAATGCTATTTCTAAATTTCTTACGCTAATTGTTTTGTGTCTAATATTTAATTTGTCCAAGATTTTAATGTTTGTTTTTTCCTAATTTATACTTTTAGGTTTACTCACAGAAGATGCAGGTGATGTTGGGTGTTTTTGAAGACAGCTATTGTTTCAAGTGTCCTGTCCGTTGGACCAGTAACATCAGGCGCTTGTAGTTAGGAGTCCTTATCATATGGACATGCATGGCATAAGATGGGGAGCTCGTTAATTGTAACTTTCTTTTAAAACTTTTATCCTACGGAAAAGGTGGGGTAGCCTACCCCTCTGGTTTATTGGGGCAAAAAAACATAAGCAGCTCTAGTTAGTGAAGAGTAGCAGGCTCATTGTAGCTCTGTATCTACATTTGCACTGCAGTTAGTTACAACTATGACCCTAGAAGTTGTTTTTTTAGAAATGACTAAGATAATCTTGAGATCCCATCCATTGCTTTTTTTCTGGTGTGTCTGCTTTGGCTTTGTCTGATGCTTTTGCAAGTCAGTTCATCCTGCTGAACTTGCAGGAAACTAACTAAGCCATAATTTTATGTAATTTTTCTGGTTTTTTAATGAGCTGAATTGCACCAGTATGACCAATGTGAGCTTGGAAGTAGTGTAGAGGCTGGGAAGAAGGGATAAAGCCTGTTAGGCCAGCAGATTGAAAAGCAGAACCATCCATTTTGGTGGCAGTTAGCCATCAAGTTGACTTAACCATCTTCCAAAACTTCACCCTGAGAGTTTATTTCCCACCTAGAATAAAATTCAGTTGCTTTGCAGTATACTAATTAGTTATTTTTAATATGGGAACAGCAGTGCTAGCTCTGAATTGTCTAAAGCTACAGGTATTCAAGCATATAGGATCTTTTAAAAAGCTTTTGAACTGTTTTTGTGTAAGTTCTTCTGCTGGATTCTGAACTTTTCAATATGTTGTAGAAAATGGTTTCATACCCTGTGGCAGCAGTTTTTTTCCAGAAGAATCAGCCAAGAATCAGCTCTCTTGTGCTGAGAAATGTGTAAACACGTAAGACAGTTCTTTCCTCATAGAGCTTGCAGACTAGTGCCAAGTAGAGTGGTGAGTTTGATGTGGGAGCTGGAATGTAGATGCATGAAACTCAAACAGGCCACAAAATACCCACTTGATGGAAACAGCTTTTAAGCCCTGCTGCGCTGGGATGGGTTCAATCTACAGTTCAAGCCAAATATTCTGATACTCACTAGCAGTGACCTGACACACCCATATTTCTGTTAGAGATACACCTTCAAGAATAAGACTTGTGGTGTGTGAATATGTTAATTAAATCAAGTTTTTTGCATTAGAGGACATTGACAGCATGTCTGCTCTGCTGAGAAGTGCAGAGAAGCTGTTACAACATATACTTTCATGCAACTTTCAGTTACCTAAAATTGGATCATCTGGATGAAACATTACTTACGCCATGTATTTAGACACAACTTTGGCAGGGTTATTTGTTGAGTCATGGTGCAGCCTCATTTTGTCTTTGGAATTAACTCCTATGCTTTCTTGTAGTGCAGAGCCATAAAGTGTCTATTCTGCCAGATTCAAGCTGGCTACTTGAAGAGGCAGCCAAAATACCTCTGTGCTATATATACTTGGCAAAGAGACTGCTAAAGAGTATGGCAGAAACAACTCAAGTTTGTGCAGGACTATTACTGACCTGGAATTAAAAAGCCCATGAGGATCCGTGTTCACTTCTTACAGTCATTGAGTTCTGTATCCTGTGCTCCCAACCATTTTTGCCCATAGTACCTGTGGTTTTGATCTGGGTTGGTCCCTTACCCGTGTTATCCCGGCTGCTCAGGATAATGGAAAGCCGCTGCTTTACAATCATACCATCCTGAATTTAAAGTATTTAAAATAACTTTCCTGCATCAGACTGTGTGTGCTACAGATGAGATTAAAACAAATACTAACATCAACATTCACACCTACATTCCTTGCTCTTTAACTCTTCTATACATGCAAACACATTTATAGAACTTGTAAAATGTACACTTAGTATTTCATTCGATTACTTGATCTGCTGGTTTTGACTAACTGTCTTTAGTAACCGGATTAAGTGCTTGTGAATTGAGAAGTATAATGCTAGGCCTGTGAAGCAGTATGCAAAGGGGTATTACATATCTTTGGCTGTATTGAGGTTTTCTGAGCCTCTAGTAGTGTACAAAACATCAAAACTCTTCATTTCTCTTTTAGCTTCAGTTTTGAAAAGGATCGGCCAATAAAAATTTGAATTTTAGTGAACTGTATTTTGTAGAATGATAAGATTTTGCCATTTATATGTGGTGTAAAAAGAGATACAGAGCCAAATTAAGCTGATTTTGACCACAGAAGTTCCTAACTTCCCCCCCCCCCGCCCGAAAGGTTGTTTTTCTTGCACTGAAAACCTGGCATCTGTTCCTAGAAATATTCTTTTTATCTTTATAGGCTTTTGCGGACTTTCACAGTTTGTTGGGATTTTTTTTTTAATTACTGTAGATTTCTTTGTGTTCACAGGTTCAGAATATGAGCATTTGAATTTTCTTTAAAAAGCTTTTCTCTGGGCAGCGGGTCACTGTATAGCGTGTCCTTCATGCTCTAAAAATAATCTGAAAACCAGTAACTGGTGGCTCACTTTCACCAAGTCTCTGTGCATTTGTGCTCTTGAAGTTGTGAAAACAGGGAAAACTGTTCTGGAACAAGGTAGATACTATAAGAAAGAACTTCAAGAACAATGAATTTTTGTCTGAAATTGGCCTGCTTGTGATGGATAGTTTGAAGTCCCCAGTTTTGATTTCCAGTCACCCACACCATCTCCACCCTACAGTTCAAGGTTTCTTTACGAAGCGTTTCTCTTACTCATCCCATCATCATGATTCCTATAGAGTGAACATCATACCATCTTTACATTTCTTATTTCATGACACAAGGAGTACATTTAAAATCTTGCTTGACTTTTCCTCTGATTTAGTATATCCTGTGCAAGATCTCTCTCATGCTCATTTGTTCCCATGATTCTGATTTTGATTGGCCTCGCTAGTTGTGGTGTTCAGATCTAATTGCTTTTAGACTGGAGATCTTTTGTCCTCAACTTCCAGCTTCCTGACTAAAAATTAAATGTATTTCAAGCCTTCAGAAAAGCTTACATTACAAAGGCAGTTCTTTAGTTTATCAGACATTAGTTTAAGCAAGAGGTTGCCTGTTTAGGGGTCAGAATTAACTACCTATCAAATCCTGTCTTCCCAGTGATTGGAGTTGTGGTGATTTAGAGTGTGCATTTCATACAGTCCTTGAGTTTTTTCAGAGAAAGACTTTATTTTTGTCTGGGGTCTTCTTTATGATCAGTTTAGAATCATAGAACAGTCCAGATTGGAAGTGATCTCAAAAGACGACGTAGTGCAACCTTTCATGGGTAAGGAAGCCTAGATGAGATTATCTAGCTCCCTGTCCAATTGCAACTTGAAAATCTCCAGCAGTGAGGATTGTACCATGTTACTGTGTTCCAGTGATTGATTGTTCTCACTCTAAAACGTATTTTTCTTATGTCAAGATGAAACCTCCTACTGCAGCTTGTATGCATTGCCTCTTGTCCTCTCCATGTGGCTCCTTGTGAAGACAGAGCCTCTATCATTTTTGTAGCGGCCCTGTAAGACTCTGTCATCCTTTATTATGAGGGAGAAAGGATAATCAGTAGTTAAAATTCTGGTGTCTCTTATGAGCTCATATACTGATACCTTTAGTATCTAAAAACACTAGATGACATTTTCATTAATGTGTTTGGTTTCTTTTTGAACTTGCATTTTTCTGTTTTCTTCAAGAATGTCTTAGCTAAAAGTTATAGATGTGAATTACAGTTGACTTTGGCTGATGGAAAAATACAGATTTTTCACATGAAAGAAATCATCAAGCCATTTCCAGTATGTACTGTCATCTCCAGGGAAAAAGTTAATTTTGTATTTTATGTGGCCATCTAATTCATCTCTCATTTTTCTCAATGCGCCTTAAGAGTTCTGTTTTATCTGATATAATCCAAACCACTAAAAATTAATTTCAGAAGGCCCAATGTCTTGAAAATAGGTCTCTGGGTAAAAAATGCAGGTACCTACCGAGAAACTACAGCAATGTGAGGAGGAGGGTTGCTTTGTTGTGGTTGTTGGTGTAGAACTCATCTCCTTGACATGTGACTAATCTTCATAATTACTTACATGTGTCAGTTGTGTATGAAGTTACAGCAACTATAAGAATAGAACCAGGTGCATCATGATTTTCCTGTATTTGCAGAGGTCCTGAAACATAGTTATACCTGGTTTGACTGTATTCTGTGGTTGCCTAATTTGGCATATTTGCAGTAGTCCATGAAAATGATGGTACTTAGAGAAACTTTTCCTGCAGCTATGTCTTGTTTTGCCATCAAACCTGCCTGCAATCCGGGGTGGTTTAACTGGTTTTCAGACTATGCCTGTTTGGTAGCTCTAGGACAAAAGGGATTTAAGAGGCAAAAGCATGAATTCACTTTCAGCCAGGTTCAAAGGAAACAGAATTTTAATATGATAAATGAGACAGTCTCCAGAAGAGTGCAATAGTAGGCCTGGATAGGAAAATGACCAGAATGTGTTGTGATCTCCGTTCACAACTGTATGTGCGTTCTGGTCAGCCAGAGACTGAGTGAAGCTTCTGTGCCCTGCTACTGGACGATACCGTGGGTAGTCCAGAGAATAGTTACCTTCTCAAAAGTGGGCAAGGATGGAAAAAACCATTTTACTTCCTCTTGTGTATTTACTGTGGGTTTGTGTGGTTTTTTATGGAGGATAAAGGGATATAAATTAAATATTTAATGAAATAGAAGACTTACAGCAGTCACCTTTTTTTTCTGTTTGTTTAGTTTCAGAGTCCTGTCCTCCTACTCTTAAGAGCTGATATATCTGAAAGACAAAATAGTGGTTTTATTTAGAGAACTAGTTTGGTTAGAGATGCTACATCATTAATCAATATTTTAAAATCAGTGTTACAGTAGCTATAGTAAATGTGAATCATTTGGGTGCAGTGAATAGTTGGCCACAGTCCAAATATTTATTTTCCTGTCCAAGAGTTCTGTTGTAGCCAGCTAATAGCTCATCTGGGGACACTGCTGTGTTCCGCTTGTGGTCCAGGGATAAGTGTCTTGCATAAAGGAAAACTGCAATTTGGCTGGTTGGATTTATTTATTATTAAGCAATACAAACCAACAAAAGCCCCTAAAGAATCAGATCACAAACTTAACAATAGACCTTTCTAGGTCATTTAAACAGCTGGCTTTTCATTGACCATAAAATGGCCAATAATTTTTTTGCTTTTGTGTGTTGTATTGCATTGGAGCAACAAGTGTTTGGATGTTTTATAATCAGCTGTAAATCCAGTGGTGAAATTAATTCAGTCTCTAATACCAGGAGATGTTTGTCTGCATCACACCATGTATATGGTATCAAATAGGAGATAAAAGATTGATTATTACTTGGGCAATATTTTGCATGAATGTTAGCAGTTATATTTTAAGAACCTTTTATTACTCCTTTTTAATAGGAGATATATGATGAACAGGAAGAACTTAATAAATTGTTATGAAAACTGAAGGTTGTAATGAGTTTTTTGTGTTCAGGGAGAATACAATAAAATGTGTGTGTGTAGTTTTTGGTGCCTAAGCAGGAACTACTGTATGCATTACTACAAAACTGAGGAACTAGGTTTTTATGCAATTTTGTATTTCTAGATTGGCTGTGAAACTCATACTTTGATGAAGCCTGTTGAAAAAATGTAATCTTTGTGATAATCTGTAAATGGCCTGTAGTGCATCATTGAAATGCCACTGATGAGAGTGCTCAATGTTCCATTGATCAAGTGTTGTTCTTCCTATGCAGAAGCTTCAGTATGAGACGGGGTGGATGGCGGAAACGGGCTGCCGAAGGCGATGGATGGGGAATATGGGTACGTTCAAAACCAAGTGACTTTTTTTTTTAAAGAGGTAAATGGCACTGTGGCTAAAAAGGGTTTACCATTTGGTATACGTGCTAAAGGGATGCTATAAGTGAAACACTTTTGCTTTGCTTGAAAACACATAATTAAGTTCAAAAGAAATATTTTAATTACCAGGTTTTGAAGTCTTCATTCACAGTAATCCACTAAATTGCATTATTAATAAGTGCAGACCCTTGAATAGCTTTAAATGGCTGTTTGAAAAATAAACTAAATAATTTTAAAGCTACTTATAGTTGTCTCCGCTACATTCTGTAGTTGGACAAACAATAACTGAAGCACCTACTTTACATAAATGTTTGCAATACTACTGTCTCGTGTATTTAAGAACTGAAAATACATGGAACTACATTGTTTCTTTAGGCAATGAGCCCCAATTTAGCATCCAAACTTACATCATCTGCTTATTTCCTCTTTCTTTTTATTCCTTAATAATTTTATATAGATAGAATCTTTTTCTATAGGAAAAATATAAAAGAAGTATGAAATAAATCCTGCCCTATTGGTAACAAGATGCAGTTATCTTGAAGATAAGTTTATGGTGGAGGATTTGCTGTGTTTCATTTGGAAAATGAATGTCTTTTGTGTGTCAACCAAATTCAGTTTGAAGGAATGCTGCTTATCTTTCCAGTCTTATAATTGACCAGTTTCCATATGTAAAAATTAGCAAATAAGACTATCCTCATGGGTTGTGTTTTGTTTTAACTTAAAAACTAGGGTGGGTACATGTCGGCGAAGGTTAAGAAATTGGAGGATCAGTTCCGGTCAGATTCAGCCATACAGCAACAGAGGGATGGAAATTCATCAAGTATCTTTAGTGGAGTCGCCATCTACGTCAATGGCTTGACAGGTGAACTTTTATTTTTTTAGGGATCTCTTTTGAGTTGTTCTAATGTTTATCATGCTAGTGGGAGTAAAGAACTGTAAAACACGTAAATTTGCACCTAAACAAATATGTGACAATCACTGTGTATGTTTTGTATATTCCTTTGTTTTTCAAGATTAAGGTTTTCAATATAAAGTCGTATTTACATATGGAATATAAATATTGTTTTACTTAACCCTTTACACAAGAGATAACTAGTAGAAATCAGAGTAGGTTTTTCCATGTTTTTGTGATCGTGTTATTTGAAATGAAACCTTTTAACTTCCTCCATAGTCCTATACATATTAAATTTTTAGTTTTCCAAACTATTGATAGTTGGATTGTAAGCCTTAAATTTATGTTTGGGTGGGTATGTCAAGGTTTTCTTTCTCAGAGTGGCATAGTGCTTGAGGCAGAGAACCCGCTAATAGTGGAAGGAGGAACAAGAGAAGAGGTAAGACATATATGCCTTGTCTGTGATGGACTGATAGTGCATGTTAGCTGGAGTAAGGTTTTTAATCTACCCTACTTATGTTCATGTTTCTCCTGGGTTCTGTAAAGCAGCTTAATAACCTTTATGAAACTCCCCAGAAGCCTTTTTCAAGGATCTATGCCAGGAACATTGTGACTATTATGTAACTGATGCATACAGCTTCTGTGATACGGATTAATGCTGGTATAAGCACAGGGCTCAAACGGACCGAAAAAGGTTAAGGTGGATATGTTAAACTATTAATACAATCTAAATCAGTTATTTAGTACAAGCAGTTTCTTCAGTAAAAATCTAGCATTTACGTATTCTTAAGGTACTAGTGCTTAAATAGAGGTCTACGAGATGTTTGTCCAAAAGGCTGACATAGGTAAGATAATACCTGGAGAAAATGTGTGCTATTTTTAGTTAAAGGTTAGAGGTACAATAAAGTGCCAGACATATTTTGGGAGTTGACAGTGGACCACTGGAAGGAATTGTAACTACTCTTTAAAAAAATTTTCTCCCTTCCTGTATTGATCAATTTTTTTAGTGTCTTATGCTAGATTCACTGTTCAAACATTATTGTTGGTGCTAACCCAAACCTTTTGGTGCCAGTGTGACACCACTGCAAACATTTTCAAAGCTAAAACTTTTTGTGTCCCACTTACCCTGCTTGCAAAATAAGTACCCTTTTTAACACGATTCAGGAGATAGAAGAGTTGTTAGTTTTGAAGATACTCACTGTTCCCAGAAACAATTCATTAGTAACCTGGCAAGGAAAGAGTGAGTTAACTGCTTCAGTAAAGCAGAAATTTTATAGTAGGGTTTTTTTGCTATTGCAAAACCCTTTTAATAGTATTTATTTTCTGTTAGTTCTGGGTATTACTCTGGTGAAAAGACATGTGAGTTAATCTAATTTTGTGTTATGTTGATGTAAAGTGATTTTTGGTGTAGTTTAGCATTAAATCTACTTGGGTATTTTTTCCTGCCCTCCACCATACATAATGTGGAAAGATCTAGGACAATCCTCTATAGCAAGTAGAATGTTTACATTTTGAATCAGTCTTTTCAAAAACATGGGTTTTGACATATCTTTATAAATGCTTTTCTCCTTCATTCTTTGAAGAACTTGCAAGGTTTTTCAGGAGAAAAACAATGGTTTTCACTCATTGTGGCATGATATACGTCAATTAAAGTTGATTTTTTTGATTGTATTTGCCGACACAAAACAGGAATATTTCTGATTTTAATTTTATAGATCCCTCAGCTGATGAATTAAGACGGCTAATGATGTTACATGGAGGCCAATACCATGTGTACTATTCCAGATCAAAAACAACTCACATCATTGCCACCAACCTTCCAAATGCCAAAATAAAAGAATTGAAAGGAGAAAAAGTAGTTCGGCCAGAGTGGATCGTGGAAAGGTGAGTTTAAGTTACTCATTGGGAGATTTCTCCTTTTGGGATGGGAAAAGAAAATCTGAAAAAAAAATTATAGAAAATTGCCCTTTCAGAGTATGGGTTAGCTTAAAATTAATCTGTCCTTGCAACTGCTGAGCAAAAATATCACTGTTGTATTGAAGATTGGCTTCTTGGGGATTGTTCCATAAGAAACTTCACTAAGAACATGCAGAAAGTCTCAAGCGTATCAGGAAACTGAACATGATCGTGGTGATTACATTTAATATCCAACTAGTGGACTAGCTTTCATCTCAGGGAGTTAAATAAGTATTAGATGATTGTTTTTTAACCTCTTGCTCTTGCCTTATGCGTTGCATAAGTTGCATTTCATCTGCAAATCAAGAAGAATATCAATTGAAAAGTATTTTCGTAAAACTGTAGCTACTCCATCTAAACATTTATTATGTTGTGACTTTGTAACAAAATAAAGTGAAAAAATACCCCATGTTCTATTTACCACTAATTTATGTACTTAGGTTCCTCCATGCACTGAAATACATAAGATCAACTGAAGTTGTCCTTAGCTCCTTGAAAAAGACAGTAGCCAAGCTCAGAGCAGTTAATCTGGCTTTCATCTGTCTTCTTCCATCTGAGGAATCCATGGGAAATAGAATATGCAGGAATATGTTCTGGAAATGATTCTGTCAGGGTCACACTATTCTTGACTAGCCTCTTTCCTGGGCGACCAGCAGAAACAGGCAAGGAACTGTTCTGCATAGGTACTTGTGAAATCTCATTTGCAGTTCCTGTTTTCAGTTTGCTGATTTTCAGTCCTTTGGATTGAGCTGTTTCATATCATGTATCTTTAAGGTAAATTTTTTAAACTTCAGTCAGATATTACAAGTTCTCAATTTGAAAAAGATTTTAGGTACATTTTTAAACAGTTTTAGGGCCTCACCCCTGACTTTAAGGACTTGGAAAATTGATTGTAGGTGTGGTTTTATTTGAAAGGTGTGGTTTGTCATTGATGCCATTAGAGCTTGTTACGATTTTAACCAGGAGAAATCAATTTGTATAGGTTCAGTAGAGGCTTGCTAGAACTTAGTGTATGAAATCTAAAATTTTCCTTATGAAGTCTTCTCTTCAGTTCTGCATCTCCTGGTTCTGGAAGGTTGTACTGTAGATTAAATCAGAAGTACAGGCAGATACAGGTGGTTGGGCACAAGGAAACAAGGAATTTCTTGTCTCAGTAGACAGAATTCACTGTCTCTGATTCATATCAGAATCTGGAATAGAAGCTGATTACACAATCACCACCTCTCATTTTTTTGGTCTTCTTCTTAACAGTGTTAAAGAACACTCAGTGGTTAAATGCTACATCTCTGTACATGGAATACGGAATCATGTTCCCCTCAATAGATCACTTGGTGGAAATCTGTGTTGTGGATGTAGAAGTTCCAAATTTCATAGAATGGCCTGGATTAGAAGGGACCTTAAAGTTCATCTTATTTCAGCCCCCCTGCCATGTGCAGGGGCACCTTCCACTAGACCAGGTTGCTGTGAGCTCAATTCAACTTGGCCTTAAAACACTCCCAGGGATGGGACATCCACAGCTTCTCTGGGCAACCTGTTCATGTCTCGTCATCCTCACAGAGAAACATTTCTTTCTAATAGCTAATCAAAACCCGCCCTCTTGCAATTTAAAGCCATTCCCCCTTGTCCTGTTACTATATGCCTTTGTAAAAAGCTCCTCTCCAGCTCTATTGTAGGCAATATGAGGAGTGGGCTTTTTTAGTTTGGTTAAGAACCAGCTCTAAAATGTTACTGTCACAAATTGCTGGTAAAGCAGTTTTGTTCGATCTTCAGTCATGTTATCCAAGGCTGCAGAATTAAAAGGTTGTATGCCTGTGGAGCTTTGATTTATTACTTAAGTGCACAGATTATGATTTAGTCTTTAATTACATGTTCACATACCATCTTTTTTCACTGTGGTACCTTCCACTTTGTCTTCATTCTCACTCTTTTCTGATTGAGTTCAGGTTGCAAACTGCTAATACAGTGACTTGGGTTTTGGTTTTTGACTCTGTAACCCTGTTCCTTTCTTACTGCATATGACTCAAATTCTTTGCTGATAATGGAATGAATAATTCTTGTCTTTTATTAGTGCTTATCACTATAACATCTGTTTGCTTTCCAAAGATTAATGAACTTACCGTGACGCTGCAATGGCTATTATTTTCGGTTTTTATTGTAGAGCCACAAAGACAGTAATGTAAGACACCAAAAATGTTAATAATTTTGAATACACTATGGGAACTATTTAAAATAAGGTTATTCAGAGTTACTTATACAAGGTTGGTAAGGCATATGTTGAAGTTTATTGCTGCATTAAAAGCTTTGTTTGTTGTGAACTATGGTCTAAAGTCAGACTCTAATAAACCTGTTGTTAAATTCAGGTAGCTCTAGAATTTTGGTTTAATTAGCATTACACAGAGATCATATGGTAACAGTGGTGGCCAAATCCAGTATTGCAGAGTAATGATGTGGTTGCTTTAGTAACAAAATCATTCTTTCTGCACTCTCCTTATTGTGTGGATCTGCTGCATTTCCGTTTTTGCAACAAATGAAGATCCTCCTTCCTAAATTTTTCTTTCTTTATTTGAAAGATGTGCCACACAATTATGTAGCTTGGAAAGGTTGTTGAGCAATGAAAATTAAATTCGAGTGATCTGAGGGCTTGACTTTCAAATTCAAATATTTAAACAAACATTGATGATAAAATCACTTTACAGAGACTGAGAGTAACTAACTAGTAACATGAGCTACCACTAGAATCTGTGGATTTCTTATTTTGATTTTCAAATTGAGTGAATAAATTTTTGCGAGGAGTTGTGTTAATCTAACACAAATGTGAAGAAAATACTTCAAAATACTTAAAAAAATTATTAGTCTGGTATGACACTTAATTTTGTTTTTCTGATGAGATTTCAGAATGTAAAATATTTGAATAATAAAAATTATCAGTCCTAAAACAGTACAGCTTATAGAGGAGATGCCATGTTTCTTTAGCACAGTAACTTTTGTGGGGAAATAGTAAACTGAAAGGGGAGGAGATGGCCTTTATAGCTATAATAAAAGCAAATGGACCAGACCTTCTGTTAAATAGGGGGACAACCTTACGACCAAGGATGTGTAAGAAGCTGAGGTACTCAATACTGCCGTTTCTTCAGTGTTTAGTGGCAAGGTCTACTTTCAAACCTGAAGGCCTATATGCCTAATGGCAGAGTTTGTTCTCTAAATGCTACCAAATGTACAAAAAGTGTAAATTATGGTTCCCTTAAGGAAACACTCTACAGTACCAGATAAAATGTACCCAAGGGAGCCGAAGAAGCTGGCTGGTACCAGTGCTGCGGCACTCTGTCCTTTTGAAAATTCATGGCAATCAGATGAGGTTTTCCAGAAGACTGGATAAAAGGCAAATGTCATGCCTGTCTTCAGAAAGTGAAAGAGGGATACCAGGAATCTAGGGAGCTTCACTGTGTCCAGCTTCATTGCAGTCACTGAAGAATGGAAGATACCCTAGACAGTGCTTTCAGGAAAGTAGCAAATCATGCCTGACCAGACAGGTTGTCTTCTGTGGAGAGGTGACTGAACAATGGGAGAGCAGTAGATACCATTTCCTTTGATTACAGTAGGGCTTTGGATGCAGTTTCCCATTTCATTATTTAAGGCAAATTGTAGAGGTAACCAGTTAGATGGTGGGCTGCTAGCTGAGTGGAGAACTGGCTCAACTGCCTGATTGAGACAGTAGTAGTCAACAGTTCAAACTAGCAAATGGTTGCAAGGGGCATTTCTGAAGGGTTGATACTGAGGCAGATGCAGTTTAATGTCTTCATTAACAACATGGACATCGGTGATGCAGTGGAAGGTACCTTCAGGAAGTTTGTGGATGACTCATAAAGAACAGCTGGTTATATCAGAGAGCAGGGCTGCCCTTTGGAGAGTATCAACAAACTGGAGGAATGGCATGACAGAAACTTGATGAAATTCAACAAAGTCAAATGCAGAATTCTGAACACGAGAATTAATTCCATGTAACCGGACGGGCTAGGGACTCACTGACTAGGATACAACCCTTGTAGGGAAGAACTTGAGGATCCTGGTGGACTACAAGGTGACCATGGAGTAGCAGTTGTGCCCTTGTGGAGATAGAGACTACCAGCGTACTGGGTTGCATTAGCAAGACCTTAGCCAGTAGGTCAAGGGAACTGATTCTTCCAATCTATTCAACACTTCTGAAGTTACATCTGGAGTTCTGTGTCTGATTTGCGGCTTCTCAGTACAAGAAAAATATTGACAAACTGCAGTGAATTCAGAGGAGTACCACCAATATGAATAGGGACCTGGACCATGTGATATACATCGAGAGGCTGAGGAACCTGGTTCTCTTGTGCTTGAAGACAAGACTAGCAGGGGATCTAATTGTTCCCTTTCGTTACCTTTATGGAGAGTGTGGAGCCAGATCTTTCTTCAAGATGCACAGCAAAAGGACGAGAGGCAACAGTCACAAGTTGCAGCCAAGAAAATTTTTACTGAGTTTAAGGAAAAGATTTTTTGAGTGACAGAGAGTAAGCAGTGGAACAGGTGCCTTGAGGGCTTGTGGAATTTCTGCCCTTGGAGATACTCAGCCCTGGACAACCTCATCTGACTTTAAAGATAACCCTGCTTTGATCAGTGTTTGGACCTCCAGAGGTACTTTGCAACTTAATTTTTTAGTGATTATGGATTCTGTGATCCTGAGAACAGGAAATGGGAAATATGTTGAATGATGTATCTAAAATAGGATTCCTATTGCTGCATCTTAAAAAAAAAATGGAAAGAAACAACTGTGGATTGGTCTAGTAATGGAGCTACTCCAGTAGCTAAAATCTTGAAGTCATGAACAAGTTCTTAAATAAATGCGGTGGTTTTTAGTCATCTTGAAATTGCAGCAATTATTTTGAAACATTTCCTGGGTGGTTCTGCACCTAGGTTCACTTGGTGATAGGAGAAACACTAATAAGGCATTGTCGAAGCTTAGTTGCTGCATCACCACTTTCTGTACAAGAAAGCTTTGGAACTCTACCACGTGTATTTTCAACTCTGGCAGTGTTTAATGTAAATTTTATTCCTTTATGCATGCTATATATTCATGCATCAAACAGTATTTAATTGATATATTTTTGAGGCTGTTCTTACTATCCCATTTCTATAGAAACCTTACCAGGTCTCTGTGTATATGCGTAACTAGTTTTAATTTATCTAATTGCGAAATGCAATCTCACACTATAGTCTTCTCTAATTGTAGCAAGAGAGCTCCTAAGGGCTTTTTTCTACTGTCCAGCTCCCTTGACAGTACAGATTTGAGCTAGTTAAAATACACATCTCCCAAGAGAAAGTGTTCAGGTGTTGAAGAACAGAAAAACAGTATCTGAGCTAAATGATCTTAAAAAATTTTGGATCCAATTGAATCTTCAAAACTAAATATTAATCTGCTTTGATATGGGAGAGGTTCCTCTGCTGTAAGTAGTTTTGCTATCTCTGACCCCGTGTACAGTATGAGGAGTTGTATACAAAGAAGTGAAGTGTAGGCTGGGAAGGCTGTTACCTGTACTGCCAGCACCAATACTGTGTATTTTTGAGACGATTTTACTTCCAAGTGTGTGATGTCCCTAAGGAATTCAGCAGTTACTCAAGTATAATTGCAGTTTCAGTGGAAGAAGAAAAAGAAGAGAAAGATACATTGGAACACAATAGGATATAACTGAAATGATTGCTGGAAATATTTATGGAAAGTCTGTTTGGAAATTCTTCTGTCTAGCTTGCATCAGTGATTTTTTTTACAATAAGGGGTAATTAGCCCTGTGAAATGGAAAGGTAGTTCTTCTTCAATAGTGAACCACGTCATAGCTGACCTCCTTCAAATTCTACCCAAATCTGGTTAGACCATGTGCATTTGCATTGTTCCAAGCTAAAGACCTCAGCTGGCATTGTTCAGGTAGAATAACCCGAAGCACTCACCAGGGCTTTTTTGGCTGTTTATTTCGTTTTTTAAATTAAATATTTGGGGTTTGTTTGTGTCAGTTGGAAAGAGAAATGCATATAGACAAGAGGCCAACATAACCATCCAAATATCATTTGTAGTACCAGTCATTACATCTCAAATTATATTTCAGTTCAGTCCAATTAGAGGTGGGAAAGGGTTGTGGAAGGAACTGCAAGTACAGCTGAACAATGAAAGGTAGTGGCCAAAGTAATAATTTGTTGCACAGGAGGGGCGTTTTTTAGCATATAAGGTTGGGGATTTCTTAAAGTTTATTAAGCAGTAACCTGTTCCTGTTTTTGTATTTCAGCATTAAAGCTGGACGTCTCCTCTCGCACATTCCGTATCAGCTTTACACCAAGCAGTCAAGTGTTCAAAAAGGTCTCAACTTTAACAGCTTATGCAAACCTGAAGATGCCCTGCCAGGTCCAAGCAATATAGCTAAAGATCTCAACAGGGTGTAAGTGTTCTAGATCCTGCAATGCACATGCTCATCATTCACCCATGATGGGTTTGCATTTATAACTATAATATTTTTTAAGTTTATTTCAGCTTTATAGGAGGGAAGCTGGAATTTAAAAGTAAGGTATAGCTATATAGTTACAGTTGAGCCCAGAACTACAGTTCCTTGACTTCAAGCCTTCTCTCTAGGCTTTGGACCTCAGTTTGCTTGACAGTAAGACCTGGGCATCCTATGATATATCTGTACAGAAGCAACAGGCGTACATTAAAGGATTCTGACTAGTGACACTGAAAAGTACCTGTTGTAATTTGACCACTTTTGCTAAAGGTGCCTGGGAATGAATATAAATGTATACTGGTTATTAAGCTCTTTCTTTAGCATTGTTAAATAAAAGAAGTCACAGCATACATTATGTATGCTAACACCAAGGTTTAAATCACACTTGAGAGAGGATGGATTAAAAAATGGAATTACAATATAAAAATGTATTCTAAAAGATCAAGAACCTTGAGAAGAGACTAGAACAGAGAGCAGCAGTTAAACTTTTTAACTGGCAGAGGAATTGGAATTTGAAAAGAGACATTCTGCTTGAACTCTTCTATAGACTTTTATTTTTTTTAAAGGTGGTTCTCACATCTTTTTCAGATGTACATTTTGTTCTTTAGAGGCAAGAATCATAACATTATAGAATTTTTTAGGTTGGAAAAGATACCTGGATGACTTCTGGTTCAACGCTACTGCTCAAACAGGGCCAGGGATGCTGCACAAGACACTGTACTTTCTGATTTGTACTGGTGATCTGAGTTCTGCCACAGTCTGCTGATTTATTTAAAATCCAGTTATGAATAATGCTGAGGAGACACCACATGAGAGGGATTTGCTTACATTTAAGAAACATAAAATCAGTCCAACAATATTAATACCCTAAGCAGTATTTCATACTCATATTTTAACAATGAGTGATACAATAACCATCACCTCTTATTACTGCCTTGTTAAAGTTTTTTCAAATGAGAAAAAAATTCAGACTTCCCAAAATATCAATTTAGTCTGAAAAACATGAGTTTGAAAGCTGATACTAAGTATGTACCAGTGAATATACCATTTTCAACCATGCAACTTCTCAAAAATATTGTGGTTAATATAATTTTTGTTTCTGATAATCATAACCGAATTGTTGTCACAGGTAATTGGCTTTCTGGTTTCACTGGCATGCCAGATGGCTAATTATTTCTCACCTTCTTTTTGTGTACTTAAATTGCTAGCTTTGGGAGTTGGGAGTGATGGTTGGATTTGTTATTGTTTTTTCAGCAGATCAAGAGTGTGTACAGCTCTTGAAGGCCTGGGTTTTCATATCAAGAGTTAATTTTTTTTGAATGAAAACTTTGTCTCTACATTATCAGAGTAAATGTAAATTGCCACTGCATTTGTGGCAAAATAGTTTAGTTTATATGCTTAGAAGTTGAAAAGTAATTTGTTTGTGTTTTTTGTCAAAGCAAAGAATGTATTTGATTTTTAGATATTGAACAGATATTTTTCATTGAGAAAAAACAAAAAAAATGGCACAGTCAGGCCATTCACTTAAGAGTTGGACTCGATGATCCATGTGGGTGCCCTGCAACTTGGAATATTCTGTGATTCTGTGAAAATAATTTCTAAAAAATACTTTCCTTTTTGTTTGCTTGTAACCAGATAAGGAAAATCACATTTTTTTATAAAAATGTAACTTCTGATGGTTTGCACATTCCTACAACATACATGCTGTCCATAGTAGTACAGTTCTGTTAACAAATAAAAAATTATTGCAATTCAGTTTGAGACTACTTGCCAAATCAAATGCCTTGGAAATAGCTTTTCTGATGTGAGACTGGTTACTCTCATGTAAACTCCTGGTAGTGCTGTTTCATAATACATGAAATCTGCAAAGTCTTTGGTATGACAGTACAGTATTTTGTGCCATTGAGAGGATGTGGCTCCAAGTTTGAGTTAATTGACTTGGTAACATAAAAACTACTGATAACAATTAGGAAGATAAATTCTTATCACTTGAAATGACCTGTAAAAGTGCCTTTATTTATAAATGATATGGTATTTAATCATTGTATCTGTTTCAGAAATCATATAAAAAAGTGTGATATGGAAAACGAGATCACATCCAATGGAATAAGTAGCTGGAATGAAGATGAGGAAGAAGAAAGTGACAATTTTGGATTTACAGAGCTGGAGGAGATTCTTCCCATACGGAAACAAAATGGGATTCAGTCTCATAAAGACAGCGCTGCCATTTTTAATGGCCACGTACACACTTCTACCAGTGCCTTAAAGACACAGGATTGCTTGGGGCCCTCTGGCAATGGCGTTGCAAGCAGGTTCTCTCCAGGCCCTGTGCAGGAGGAGGGGAAGACTGAAAAAGGCATGGTTGACTTTAGAGACTGCATAATGCAGCAGTTGCAGCAAAGCAACAAAAAAACGGACTTTTCGTGGAGTCCACACAGGACTATGAGTAACTCATCCTCGTCCTCATTTTTGCACAGTAATGCTAAAATAAATGGTGCTCACCACTCCACTGTTCAGGGGCCTTCAAGCACAAAAAGCACTTCTGTACCTGCTCCTAGCAAGGCAGCTTCCTTACCTGTGTCCAAACCTTCAGATTGTAGTTTTATTTCTGACTTTTATTCACGTTCAAGACTGCATCATATATCAACGTGGAAGTGTGAATTGACAGAGTTTGTCAACAGCCTGCAAAGAAAAAACAGCGGTGTCTTTCCAGGAAGGGAAAAATTAAAAAAATGGAAAGCAGGCAGGTCTGCACTTAAAACTGACACAGGTAGATACTTGTTTAAGGAGGTTTATGTTGCAAAGGTGCCTTATATCTTTGTACATTAAATGTCTAAATGAGACTATGTAGGTTAGTATTCAATAGTCATATTACAGTCAGACTATCTGGAAAAACTTGCTGACTTTGTTGCAGTGACAACTCACTGATCCAACTGCTCTTGGCTCTCTTTGTGGTTTTTTTAACTTAAAATGTGACTTAATGTGATACTCTGGTCTATATTGAATTCCTCCTTGTAGAAATAATATTCCTGACTTTACCAAGGTGTGGATGGATCAAGGGGAAAAAATACTATATATAAATATGCATGAGTCTGTAGTTGCTGTGTGAAAATTGGTAGGAAAAAAACAGAAGAGAAAACCTTGTTCAGCATGGAAATTTAAAAGATGAGTAACATTTGGAATTGAGTTAAAATCTAATTTTTTTTTTGATAGTAAGAGTTTTATGTAGCTTTTGCTCTGTTTAAATGGGTAGCAGTGTCATTTGAGACTTCTGAACCTGGCTTGGAGAGAAATGTTTTATGTCATTGCATCAAGGGCCAAAGGGAGAAAAGTTGTGTAATTCATGAGAGGTGAAGTGTTACAAATATAGATAAAGTATTTTGCCTCATTAGAATCTCTTGTTTACAGTCTTATTCCATTAAAAGGTTAGCTCTGTATCATTAAAGAGATTCCAACTCTTGTGCTGTAAAAATTTCACTTGTAATCATACAAAAATATGCTTGGCTATAAATTGCCACATCTAAAAAATTGTTAGATAATAAATTAACTGATTCTGTGTTTTTGCTAAGACACCCCAGTTCTCAAGCGTGTTAGCTTATGAACTACCTAAATGTGTATTTTCTAATCAAAATATGGTATTGGCTAATACATTTTTATTTTCTCTTTGATTTGGCCTAGAGTATTCAAAGTTAATGCCTGTGTTTCAGTTGACGAGTAGCAGCTTCCTAACTTGATTACTTGATTTATAAATATGCCCATCTTAAGACAGCCCTTATTTTTCAAAGAATGAGAGTTCAAAATGTAAATTATTAAAAACAGGAAAACATTTTTCTGATTACTCGGTAATTAACTGACATGTTAAGCACAACAGTTCACTTGATGTATTGAAGTATTTTTCACTATTATACTTTATGCATTGTTCGAATTTAGATTTTTTTGTTAGAAATTGCCTCCTCTGGTAGGTCAGCAACACAGAAATGTAGACTTGCAACTTCTAGAAAGTATTTGAAGTGCTTTAGGCGCCTAAGTTTTTCAGTCTGTAGCTATCTTGATCCTCCTTGCTGAATGTTTGCATGAGTGTAGGTACAGCAATGGTAATATTCAGTTGCATGGGAGTTCTTAAAGCTCATTTTGTTGTGTTTCATGAAGAATAATGGTAGCTCTTAGTGCAACTAAACTTTATCTTTTGAAACAGTCTTCTGATTGATGAACAAAAAGGAGTACAATTCTGTGTTCCAGATTCAGTGTTAACCTAGTGGAATTAAGGTCCGGTGCCCACAACATGCATTAACCTCCTTGGGCTGGAGGGAATTTGTTAGGTAGGAGGTGTTAATGATAAGAAGATAAAACAGAGTCTCCTAAGTTAATGCGTTGCTTAGGCTGCTTGTTGACTGTTTGTTTACCTTTCTCAGAGTACCTTCTTGGTGAGAGGAAACAAAAATATTTATGATTTAGAGGTGGTAAAAACTTGATAATAGTCCTTGATGACTACTGTGAGTAGTGTCAAAGTGTATGAATTAGGGTTCAAGTTTTCTATTGGTGTATCTTCATACTAGGTAATGTGTCTGTTGCGAGCTCAGCCAAGCCACAGAGCTGTATAATGCACGTGGATATGGATTGCTTCTTTGTGTCTGTGGCTATCCGAAATAGACCAGATCTCAAAGGTCAGTATTTAATTCTACCTGTTGAAGTTTACTCACTTAAGCCTTTAAAAACCAAACATACACTTACAAAATCAGCTTTGCATATGAATCATTTTTCTTACATCTTAGATAGTCAGACTATGCAACTTTCATATTCCTGTTTACTTTCTCACAATCCAAAAGCAAGTGGAAGAGAGAACTGGAATTCTCTTTGCTATCTCCTTTCAGTATCTAAAGTAACAAGACAGAAGTAAAATCTGTAGAAACTATGCTCTGTGGTATTGCACATACCTTATTGAGCCTTACATCTACTGTATTAGAAAACAGAGATCAAATTTGGCTTCTTCCAAAAGTGGAGTTTGGTAAAGGCTGAGAATTAATTGTCTCTTTGCCTTATGCATATTTTTCAAGGAAAATCTGCTTCTCCTTCCTTTCGTGTCTTATACATGAAGTATTATAAAACCTAAAGCTGAAAAATTCAGGGAGCATTCAGAAGTCTTGAGTTGTATGATCATCCTTACGATGTAGGAGAGTTACTGGAGCACCTTAGCAAGTTTTGGTGGGTTTGTTTGTTACAAATGTACCATTCAGAAATGGCGATCCTAGTTCTGTGCAAACACTGAGCTTCAGTGATACACAAGTCTGAAGACTTGGTGCACTGGTGACCATCTCACACCCAGACCTTGGGAAAGAGTAAGCTGTTCATATGGTTCCTTTGCTCTCTTCTGTCCAAAGGCAGGAGCAACTGTATCAAAGATACTCCTGCTAAGTTTGGAACTTTACAACCTTGTTTCCTGCCATATTTCAAATTCCATTACTGGAATGTAAAGACATAGGACTTTTCTGCAAATACTTTTTTTGTTCCACAGAAGTCTGCCAAAATTTTCAGTGCATAAATTATCATCTTTTAGATGCACCATGGAGGTGTTGATATTACAGAAAAGTCTAAAGTTTACTAAAGATTTGGTTTTGTACAGTTAAACAAGTGGAACTGAGTGTTTTGGTATTCTTCAGGTTTACTTAGGTATAAATGTGTTGAAGTATTTAAAATTAGCACAACGTTTGCTGTATCTAACTAATGAATCATTAGGTTGCTGGTGAAGTTTCACAGCTTCTGTTTATACTTGGTACTAGAGACAAACTAGTATGGCTGTATTTTCGCTCTTGAAAAACTTTCCTTCTTTACACTTGACTGCAATTAAGACTTTGTCACAATTCCAAGTCATTTTCATAACTGTTTCTTCTTTAATGCTGTAAGAACATAGGCTTGAAACTATGAAAAATAAATTAAAAGGGTTTATGATCTTATCCTAGTTGTGCAGTGAGTGGTTAAAATGTAAGCTATTATAGAAGTTGACTTGTAAGCAAATGCATGTTTTCTCCACAGGAAAGCCAGTAGCTGTTACTAGCAACAGAGGGGCAGGAAAGGCACCGCTGCGCCCTGGTGCCAACCCCCGACTTGAACAGCAATATTACCAGAACAAGCTATTGAATGGCAAAGCAGGTACAGATAAGTCTGTCTGTATGTATGTTTTTAACTGCTGTTATAGAAGGCTTTTTTTCTTAAAATTATTAATAAAATGCACCGTGGATAAGTTTGTTTCTTTCTTGTGGAGGATTTGTAGAAAAGGAATGTGTTTGGACAACATGGTGTTCTGTGGCCTCAGGAATAGCATGCCGTTGTGATTTCTTGTGAGTTAGCTTTGCTCAGTATGGGTAAATTAGTTTAGAGTAATTTTAGGTTTTACTCACTTTCATTGAGAAGTTTAAGATAGAATGCTAAGTAGTTATTTGAATTAAGAAATAAATACAGGTTGTCCAGGTTCACTTTTTTCTCAGAAAGTCAATTATGCAGAAGGTACAAAATAATTTTTTTAAGTCTACAGTTTTTTTACTATGAAATTAGAAATAACAGCACATGACCAGTGAGAAATTGATTGTTTGAAGTTGGCTTTTGAGTTGTATATGTAGAATGTCTGTGTACAGTGAGTTAATTAGTGTGGTCCTTAGAGTTTTAGGTTTCTGGAAAGTCTGTGCAACTTCCATGAGGTCTCTTTGTTCCATACTTTGTTTCCTCAAAACCGGGGCCTCTGTTGTAGTTTGAGAATTCCATATTTGCCTGCAGTAATTTAGAAACTTGTTACTTTTTGTGTCCTCAAGTAGTAGTGTACAAATTTAAACAAGCCATAGTTTTATTAACAAGTTTTATTAGTATTATACTGCCTGAACTGTATTTAGTATGCGAAAGTATGTTGCTAAACACTGGCAATTTCAGTGGCAAACAACAGTCTGTTTATCATCTTGAAGCTTAGTTTTTACCATAAGGTTGATAGAAAGTGCATGTAAAAGGTCTGCTGCTGTTTAACTTCAGTTTAGATTAGGAAGCTGAGTTTCTCCTTTGTATATGCAGCTTTTACCAGCCTTGTGGAAGCAAGTGTTGTTACAAAGTTTACACCTCTGTGAGTTATTTTGGTGATAAAAGAGGGGGGAAAAGACAGGTTGTACTTCCATGGTTGTTCACGAAATATTAGTACTTTGGAAATTGGCAGGATTTTGTTTGGTTTTTTTAAGACATTCGGAAGCAAGGTATTAGTGGAAGTGATGCCATTTTATTTGTCTTTTTGCTGTAGTTTGAGAACACTTCAAAACTGGATTGCAATATATGTGTGGAACCCACTGGCCTTTTAGTTTTTAAGGACTTTTCATTATGCTGCAGACAAAAATAGCTGTGGGTTTTATGGAGTTGGATTTTCTGTAGTATATAGGTTGTGTGTGAAGTATTCATTGGTAGTTCAGTTTCATACAGTGACTTCCTAACTTTTGTTACGACCTTACACTGGATAAGGGTGTGACGTAATACAATCAAGTGACGTTTGAGGAGTGAGGTGGTGAAATTACGGAACTTTAGCTGATATGTAACATGTTCTTTGTGATTCACAAATTCAGTAGTATCTCTTCTATTGTATTTATTGCTTAAGAGTACAGCAGATTTCAACCTTATTGCATAACAAGTTCAGTTTCTTGCTGTGGCAGCTTTTTGTGGATATCCACACATTCATGTCTTTAACTTCAGCATCCAGTGTCACTGGCTTGCATGCAGGCAGCCAACTATCTCTTTCTTTCTTGACACTTAGGCTGATCGTACAGCCTGTTGTTTTGGTGGAGGGATTTTTTTCCTAACACTCTTTTTATAGTCTTTATTTCATTAGCTGCAGTTCATAATATTTTTTAGTCTCTCTGTTAATTTTTATCTCCATGTGCAATGGTTTTATCAACAAAAAAACTTCAACCTGTTGTTTCTGCTTGCATTCTCATAAGTACATGGCTTGTCTTCCTTTTGGGACAGAGACAGTTAGTTGTGGTCTTGGATGAAAAGGTGGATTTGCTGATTAGGCTTCTCAAACATCACAGACATTTCACAGCATGTGTTTAATTGTGCCATGCCAGATGGATTTACGGTCCAGTAGGTACATGTGTTACATGAAAAAATGCCTTTTCTACAATACCAAAAATACAGAATGCTCAATTAGGCCCTTAAACATACACAATGGGAGCATGTTGTATAAATGAAGTGAAAAGATAGTTGGGAACAACATAGCACATGAGCATATTTTTACATCCATGCTTCAACATGGAACCCACTTTGTATTTTGATGGTCCGTATTTTCCAGGCTATTCTCTGATTTTGCCTTCTCCAGGTCTTTCTTATTTGAAAAAAAGGTTCCAAATTAAAAACCAAGACAAAACACAGAAACAGAGCACCTCACCCCCTCAAAAAACCCGCAACCAAAAAGCCCAAACAAAATCCCCCAAACTCTTATGAATCCCTTTTGACCAAATACTGAATTCTGCTGNAAATATCTAGTGTCAATAGAATCTCGAATCTTTTATGAAATACCTTCTTTTTCTTATATTAATTCATCAAAAAATGCATAACTTTTAAATTTAAAAACTTGCTATCATTCTCACCCTAAATCCCAAAATTGGAGATAGGCTTTCTGGGTAGTAGAAATTACTTCTCTACTTACATGCCATCTTTAACATTCATGCTCTAAAGAAAAAAGATTAACATATGTTAATCAGGATTCATAGTTTGGGGTCTCTTTTCCATGGCCAGGATGCCCAAGATGTGAATGTTTCCTAGGCTTCCTTTCCCTCAACCCTAGTATCTCCCTTTTCATTCTAAAGAGCAGCAGATTAAACCATCATATTAGTCACAGATTTATTCTCAGCGATTTCTTTTTCACAGACTTGGGTCCTGGCCTCTGATTTCTCCATCCGTTGCTCCACATTCACCATGTGCCTGTCTAGTTTCCCAGCTTTTGATGAGAGGTTCTCTACCTTGCCTTCCATTGAGGACAATGTGCTCTGCATTGCCCTGAATTTCACATGAAGTGACTCCATCAGCTCATGGGGGGATCTGCTCTGCTGCGATGTGGAAAAAGTCGACGAATCCAGTGAAGATAGACAAGATGACAGCATCATCTCAGGCCAGGGCACAGGAAGGCATGGACTAAAGAAGTTGTTCTTGTCATTCTTATCTTTTATTTGGGGCATAATTTTGCTCTAAGTTTCAGTTACAGACATCTTAGGTAACTTTTGAGCTCATCATTAAAATATTTAAGACATAAAAAGATGCAGAAATTTAACAGAAATTCTGAATAAAGGTAGTTTTCCACATGCGTCAGGCTCTACCCCTGCTGTCTCCACTCACTCATTACACCACTTTCTCTGATTTGATAGCCACTCGTATGTGCACATAGCACCACATTTCCTTTCAGTCAGGTTGTCAGTGTGTAAGTTGTTAGCACTGTGGAATATAATTAGGCATTGTGGGACTCTGGAGAAAACTCCTCATTTATTATATTAAGGGTGTATGGTATTAAATGGACTACAGTAATGAAAAGGAACTGCATAGGGGATTTCATTTTAAATAAATAGAAGCATTTTTTCTGTATGATACCTCGTTGTTTCATTCTGATGGGAGTTTGGGAGAACGTAGTAGTTTTTTCATCTAGTGATGTTTTTCAAACTGATCCATATTTAGAGTATAACAAGTATTTCAGGGTTTACATACTGTGAATACCCAAATAGAAAGAAATAGAAAATCCTTTACTTGTTTCCGTTATTCAGTGTCATGGAATTTTGTGTAGTACCTAGTGCGGATTGGGCCTGGAGATTCTTTAAAATTTATATTAGTACGTGCAGTAACATTTTATAGGCCTAGGAAAGGTCTGTCTCATTTTAAGTCTGGAATTGAAGTATTTATAATTGTATCATTTTGATCTAAGATAAATTCATGGTGATATTTGACAGAATTTGACATATCCTAATAAGAGAATTATTAGGAAGTAAAAGCAGATTTTTTTTTTTCAATTAATATCCCCATAAGAGTGCTAAAGGAAATAAAAGTTTCTAGGTGGTGTTTTTTAATTTAAGCTAATTAGCATTCTAGTGATTTCACTTCTTAAAAATCATTTTGTGGTATCTAGACTATTAGAAAAATAATTTTAAGTATGATTAAAAAGTGGATTTGTATTCTATATGAAATTTCAGTGTTCTGCTGGTAGGTGTGTTTTTTGTAGAAAGGATTGTAACTAAGTGTCTTCTTGTTTAGCTGAGGAGTTGGTAAATTTTTAGTCTTGTATTTGTTTATAGGTTATGGTTGTAGCAGTTAGCCACAGGTGTTTGATCATTTTTATAGTCACAAAAGCTAATTATTTTTACTTTACAGTATGGTGTATGTAGTCACCAACAAGCTGCTGTCCAGTAATTTTGGGGAAAATAGAAACAGAATTTTTCTCTTAATTTTCTTTTTAGTAGTATGTTATAGACCTATCTGCAGAAGGACATTATTGGGGGGGGGTCTGTTTTTTTCTCTGGACCCTGATATGAACAAGTATAGAATTAAGAACCTCTTCATCAACAGATAACTGTATAGAAATTGTATAAAATAAAATGCATAATTTTTATTTTCTTTACATTCATTCTGTTTAACTAATAGGAAAAATATTAACATAAAGACCAATTTTATTTTCCAAGCAGAAATTAGAGTACCTGATAAGTTGGACTCATCAGTCTGGGACCATCCAGATTCCACACATTTGAATGGAGCTGACTTCAATCTCACTGTTCTGTCCATGGCTGAAATAGCATCTTGTAGTTATGAAGCCAGGTAGGTAAAAGTTACCCAGTAGTTTGCTTGAAAATCTCATACAGATAGGCATAAGATGTCCAAAAATAGCAGTTCTTAGTTTTTTTAAATTTTTGTAGAGAGGAAGTTTTATGCATTCAGAAGTTGTAGTTTTATAGGTTGTTAGATTTTAACAGAAGGTCTTCCTTATGGATGCTACTTCTTTTTAGATGCTGCTCAATAACTCTCAACCTAACCAACATGTGACTTGAAAAAAAGCCCGTTAAAGAAAGCCTTATGTCTTTCACTGTGATGCTGTTGATTTCATAATGTATTTTCATGTCTGTGTATCAAAATTGCATTATTTTGTAGAATTAATAATGCATAATGAAGGTTTTACTTAAAATCAGACAGAAAGTGTGACTACTAAACTTAAAACATTCCTAGCAGAGACTATGCTGAGCGTCTCCAGTAACATAACTTACAAAACTTCAGCATATGAAATTATTTTTATAAACATAAGCACAGTATTAGAAATACAAATTTTTCGCTGATGGAAATAATACTCCAGAAATTATCTCTTCATTGGAACCTTTCTCCGGCTTGCTAGGATAGGCGTTATTATACTTGTGTCTCAAAAAGTTAGAGTTTATTTATTAACAGGAGCCTAATTATGTAGGCTTAAATGTTGGAATGTAAGATCCAGCTATCTTAGTCACAGTAGTTTATGTGTGGTTTTAATTTGAAACAGAAAATAGAAAGTAGTGCTTTCTGGAGTCTTTGTCCTTCAGCATTTTTCTAAAGGTAAGATGTTCATGCTCCATGGCTGAATATTCGACAACTAATTAAAATACTCTATTTGCAGTTATATTTTTACCTATTAAATTGCTAGCAGTTAGATTGAA
>VWZG01013004.1:73340-127067 GCA_013396735.1 Grallaria varia | reverse complement strand
ACTGTGTTTACTTGTTGTTTTTTTTTTTTAAATTACTTAATTTTAGACAAGTTGGCATAAAGAATGGAATGTTTTTTGGCCAAGCAAAAAAGTTGTGTCCAGATCTTCAAGCAGTTTCATATGATTTTGATGCGTACAAAGAAGTTGCACGGACAGTATATGAAATATTAGCAAGGTAACGTGCTGTTTGTTTACATGGCCTTTCATGGTAAGGTTATCAAGCATATTTTCTTTGCATTTGCTGAGTGCTATTACTCAATTTATATTTTCATCTCCATGTTACTCTTCAGCTTCAATAAAGCTATTCCTATTGGAGGTCTTCCTTTGTAGTATTTTTATTTTGAGCACCTTAGTTCTAAGCATTCTTTTATCTTGATGCCAAATCCTGTAAACAGTCAACATCTTGACTTCCAAAGAAGCCATTGTAAAATTTTTTACTAATTACACTATGAGAACCAGATCCCCTCTTAGTCACGAGATCCTTCCAAGAGATGTTTTTTGAGTAACTTAAGAACAGGTTCTTGGACTGACATCTATTAGAAAGTACTTTCTGGTTTTAAATGCACTTGAACAAAACCAGAAATCTGTTATTATCAGTGAAAAATAAATATTCAACTCCTTCTCTAGTTGTTCCTTTAAAATCATGAAATTAGTCCTACATTAGTATTAGTTTAATTTACTGCTTTAGCATTTTTAATATCCAAGTGATGTGTGATACAAAATAAGAAAGGAAATGCCACCACAAAAGGAAGACTTTATTTGCTACATATTTGTTTTAATAGATGGTGAGCTGTTGCTGGTGTTTCACCTCCTTTACTTTGTGTTGATAGCTATACTCATAACATCGAAGCAGTCAGTTGTGATGAAGCACTAGTAGATATCACTGAAATCCTTACAGAGACCAGACTGACTCCTGATGAATTTGCAAATGCTGTCCGCACCGAAATCAGAGACCAAACTAAATGCACAGCTTCTGTTGGCATGGGTAAGTAACTTCATTTCTGTTTACAAGCAGTGACTGCTTTTGTTATTGTATCAAAGCTATGTAAGTTTGTTAAAACTCTGAAGTTCTTGTGGAAGATGTTGCCATTTACATTAAATTAGTGTAAATAAAAATTCAAGAAAATCTGGGTAAGTGGAAAGTTTTAAGCAAAAATGTATAAAGTTGCTCTAGTTTCTCCTTCTTTACCTGAGGAGTGTGCTAAAATTCCATGTGTGTGATATTCTTGCATTCATTTTTATGAAATGCTACTGTATTGTTCTGGTAAATAGAAAAAGGATCACAGATTGTGTCCCTTAATGGAGACAGCAGTAAGAGTTTTAAGTGGTGACATGATTTTGCATAATTATTAGAAAGTACTGAAAGCAAAGATTTGAGTAATTTGTAGTAGGTATTGTATATGAAATCACATCTGAAAACGCTCACTTTGATTTGTTTTCACTTGGCTCCTTCCTTTCTCTTTTGCTTTTGTCCCAAAATAATACTAGACTTGAGTATCTGTAAACACCTATACTGAGTGTATGTAAGTGTATGAAATCCACTTGTGAGATAAGCTGAAATTCATGACTGTAAGCGGAATTCTTCCTTTATTGGCTTTGCAATTGCAGTTACCACTACAGTTTCACTGCTATAATACCTCATACTGCTAGCTGATAATTTGGAAGTAGACACTGCAAATATATATGAATATATTTAATTAAATTCTCAGTAAAAGATATAGAATTTGACTATAATTTCTGCGTTTTTATCTTGAGTGTTGAACTGTGGCATTCTGCTTGAAAATTGACAGAGGTTACCACAGGCATGGTTAAATATGTTGTTTTTACAGGTTCCAATATTCTGCTGGCCAGAATGGCAACTCGTAAAGCAAAACCAGATGGACAGTATCACTTAAAACCGGAAGAAGTGGATGATTTTATCAGAGGACAACTTGTTACCAGTCTTCCAGGTACTCATATATTTCCTGTGGTAGACAGGAAAGACATATGGCATACACCTGTATGAAAACAGGCTTTATTATATTTTTTTATTGTTCCAGGAAATACTTTAAACGGTTGTAACATAAAGCATTTCCTGGCCTGTAGCTCTGTATTGTTACTCAGTACACATATGTAGTATAATGTGACACAAGCATGGTGCAAAAGGTGTTGGGTAATCATCACTCATTTGTGCTTTTAGTGATCAGCTGACCTCACCCTGCATGTATACACCCATATTTAGTGTTAAATGTTCAAAGTAGTATTTTTATCTGTTGAAGACAAAAAGAGAGAAGGGCAGTAAGAAACAGGCAGCAGTAGACACTGAAATCGAAGAGTGGTAGGAACAACATCCATAGGCAGGTGTGGGTTTGCCAGCAACTCTCTTTAAAACACAATTTATAGCACAGTACCATTTCTCTTTGGCATAACTTACAGGAGGTATTTCTTCTCCAAAACAATACTTATATAGTACTGTGCTTTGACTGGAACATTTTAAAGCTTTCACAATTCACTTGCACATTAATAGTAACACGTTTTTAGTGCTTATATCAATAATGCCACCTAGACAGAGAAACAGATAATCAGAGATAGAATCTGATTACCTGAGATTTCTGATTTTTTGCTGGCTTGGGTAGCGTAAACTCAAAGGACTAATATTTTCTGGAAGTAGAAGGCCACCTCTCCAAAACCCAGAAATATACTTCAGTTTATCACACTTACATATGTGCTGTTGCCATGGATACCTACAATTTCCAATGCTTGGTAATTCAAAGCACAAGTGATACAGGTATGCTATCACTTCCACTTGAAATATTATTTTTCTACCCAGGAAGCAGTGGAACAGTGGTCAAAATATTTGTTGGTTTTCTTTTAGATTAAATCACTTGTACATGATGGGAAAACATATTACATGCTGGACACCCCTTTTGGTCTGAGTGTTGTGGAGATTCAGAGCTATATAATCTGTAACAGGCAATTTGCAAGTAGGAGTCATTCACATTTTACCCAGAAATAAAGAAACTCAGTGCAGTATGACATCTTAAACTAAAGTATGAAACAGATTAAAGACATACAGGTGAAGACAGCAAAAGTTTCCATTCAAACCATGTTTTATGGAGCAGAATTTTTTTTATATGGTATATATTTATTTGTTAATCTGATATGACCTAGTGTAGGTTTAAAAGAAAATTGGTTTGCAAAACTGAACTGGCTCTGAATTGCGTAGGGTTAACAGAACTACCTGCTCTGTTGTTAGGAGTTGGCAGGACGATGGAATCTAAGCTGGCTTCTTTGGGAATTAAAACCTGTGGAGATCTGCAGTGTGCTTCGATGTCAAAACTACAAAAAGAATTTGGTCCTAAAACAGGGCAGATGCTCTACAGATTTTGTCGTGGTTTGGATGATCGACCTGTTCGTACAGAAAAAGAAAGAAAATCTGTTTCAGCAGAAATCAACTATGGAATAAGGTTTACACAGGTAAATTCAAAATTGCTTCTTCTCTGCAGTGACTTCTTTCAGCTGTAGAAGAGTCTTCTCATATTCTGATTATTTTCACTTACACTTTGATCTGTTAGAGCACCATCTTAGCCACGAAATAGAAATGAGGAAAATGAAGAAGTAGGAGACCAAACGATAAAATGGGAGGAGAGACTGCAAAAGTATTGGACTGAAAAGAAGCTTGCACAAAATTAGCTGGCTATTCTGCATTCGTTATACAAGTCTGGTACAGAAAAAGAGAACTGCAGTAGGTTTGTCAGCACCTAGCATTCTCTTTCATTTAAATGCTGATTATTTGAAGATGTCAGTACCTGAAACCGTCACCAGCTGCTCCAGTACAACATTTTTGTTAGACTTTTTACAAATACTGTCGGTGTGGGGGGAGTGGTGTTAACAAAATTGTATTTAAAAAGTAACTCAACTTTTTGCTGAGAAGTTGAGTATTTATAGAAATTATAGGAAAAAAACCACAGCAGGTTTGGAGAGACCTCATGACGTTGGGTAGTCCAGCCTTTTGCTCAAAGCAGGGGAAGCTATGAAATCAGACCATTTGCTCCGGACTTTATCCAGTCTGGCTTTGGAAATCTCCAAGAACGAAGACTGTACAACTTCCCCTGAGCAACACGTTCCACTGCTTGACTATCCTTGTGGTGAAAAAGGTTTCCCTTATACGCCCTACACTCTTCTTGTTCCAGGTTTGTGCTTAAAGTTAGGCTTGCAATTCCGTTTTGGGGTTTCTAAATACATCTTTTTTAAAAGACTTATTCCCAAAAGGACTTACTATACTTGTATTTCAGCATTAGGATAGGAATCTAGTATCTCACCTAACTTCAGCAACCTACAATGTAAACGAAACACTTGAAGTTAAATAAGACAATTGCCACTGAATCAGCTTCCTCTTTTCAGTTTACACAGTCTGGACTGTATTAACCCTTAATGATTTACCTTAAATATTTGAAAACTAGTAATTATCTAAACCTGTTGGTTTTCCCCTTCAGCCTAAGGAAGCGGAGGCTTTCCTTCTCAGCCTCTCAGAAGAAATCCAGCGTAGACTTGAAGCTGCTGGTATGAAGGGTAAACGATTGACCCTTAAAATCATGGTCAGAAAGGCTGGAGCACCAGTGGAGCCTGCAAAATACGGAGGTCATGGAATCTGTGATAATATTGCCAGGTAACTACTAGGCATGAACACACTTCTGAGGGATGTTGAGCACGAAAATTTACAGGAAGACAGGACAGAAATTTCAAAGTGCTTGATACCTCTGTCTTTATATCAAACTTGCACCAAACTAAGTACTGTCAAAAGTCCTTTGTGTTTGGGTTGTACATATGGGGTGTTTTGGACTTCAGTAATATATATGTACGTATATATTGTCGCTCCACTTGCTCAGTGTTGAGCTGGGGGCTTTCTTGCAGTGCTTGTAGAAGACATACTTGCATCCTGCAGCATGACACACATGTGGCAGCATTCTTACTTCTTTCAGTGACCAGCCAAGTTGAAAGGTTCTGGTGCTGCATACTGTTTTCTCTCCCTGAACTGTATGGTATTGGGTACTTTTCCTTTTTCTTGGCAGGTTTTCGGCTGTTCCTTGATAGGTTGTTGGCCATGTGCTGATTGTGACAGTTGGAGTCAGATCTCAAAGAAAATTGTACTTTGTACTTGTCAAGAAGGATGACTGAGTTCTGTAGTCGTCCAAAGCTAGAGTGCATGGAGGCTAGGACAGTATTTGCAGAATAACTTGCTGCAGAAGACTGAGAGGTCACATTGCATTCTGAAGGTGGGAGCTGGCATCAGACATCTTGGGCTGCAGTCATCCATCTTAGTACAGACAAGTTTGTTAGTGTTGAATCTTGTCTTACTTGTTGTTTTACAAGTAAGTCTGCAGGGAAGCTTTTTGGTCCTCGAAAAGATAATGAAGATCTGAAGTGCAGCTTAGAAAGTTGAATCTCAAAATCTCAAGGTCAAAGGCTGTGCTCTGTGTTTCCGCTGTTCAAGAAGGCCACTTATTCATGTCTCTTGAGCTTCGCACTTAGATTTTTTCATGTAGTTGTAAGTTCCTCATCAGAAGTGCCTTTGCTTTCTTGTGGATCCTTATTCATGTAATAGTGTCTTTTTATTTGGTCTCCCTGTAGCACGGTTGATCTCACTGACGTGCTCCCTATAGTGGCTGCCCATCTATGGGGACGTGGGATAACCCAGTTATTCTGCATGGTAGTCGGTAGGTCACTGTCAAAGGAGTAGGACCTTCAGCTTACACACACAGTACTGTTACTCTTACCCATTTTATCTTTCTGATTGGTTTTGTTTTCTTACTGATAACCTGAATGATGTTGACTAAATATTCTTTTAATCTGAATTTTATTTATATACTTGCATGTTGAAAACACGGGAATGTAATCTAGGCATAGAGCATCATATGCTTTTTCATGCAAGACTTCATACAAGATTATCGCAGAACCTTCTAAATACACATACACTCTTCAGACATAACTTCTGTATCAAGCAATTGTTACTTCAGTAAAGGAATGATCCTGGCTTTTGTGAGAGGGTGCATTTAGCATCTTAAGAGATAGGTCTTTTTGACTTCTCCCTCCATCTCAGATTGGTTGTGAACCTCCTGAACTCAAGGGTCATTTCGTGAGAGTTGCTGATAAGGAAAGGGATGGTAGGGTTCTTTCAGTGTGTTAGAGTTCAACAGTAGGACTTGCATGCATAGAGTCTGTCATACTTGTGATCTTGTTACATAGAATTCAGAAATTACAAAATTCAGATTTCACCATAAGAAGCTCATCGCTTTTTGGGATTGGTATATATATCAAAAAGGAAATCCGCTAGTCTATACTTTTGTCTTCTGGCTATCCTGAATTCCTTTGAGCTGAAGATTTACTCTTCACAGCCTAAGAATGCATTTTTAGGATTGAGTGTGTGTTGAGATAGAGCTTTATTCTTCCTTATTGGAACTAGTGCCAGACTGCTCTCTTGTGAACAGGTCAGTGCTTTGACCCCATGTCTGTGGTCAGGCATGCTAATGTATATGTGCCCTGAAATTTCCCGAGCTCATAAAGTCTTCATTAAGGTAAGTTGCAGGGGCACCCAAGAATGCTAAATTGTTCACACAGCTAAAGCAGTTTAGATGCCAGGATCATGTTTGGTGGTCTCTGGTAAAGTCAGAAGCAGAAATAGTGACATTGTCAACCCCAGCCAGTCCAGGTCATGCTGTTTGACCATATAGGTACTGTATTCCTGTCTTTGTTAGAGCATTTCTGTTCAGTCCAGTGAAAGGCTTTTTAACAGCAGCAGGGTAAACCAAAGTTGGCTCCAAGCAAATGGATTAGAATATCAAAGTGATGTTCCCTCAAGTGGCTAGTTTTTCTCTTTGCTTAAAGATTCTCTCTGCAACTATAGATCATGACCCATTTCTTGTTCCCTTTCCTCACAGGTAAATGAGTTGCTACGCTTTCTCATCCTACAGGTCCAGATTCCCTAGAATAATAGTCATAGTACTGCAAAGGATTCAGACTTGCAGACATGCTTAAGATAAAAAGAAATTCAGCTTCTGAGATGTCTGTGGTATTTTTACAGCTTCTTTGAAATCAAGTCCAAATAGTACAGCATAGACCTTTTAAAAATATTCTTCTGAAATACTCTGTACCTTTAGACTCATGGCGATATTGATCCTATTTTTCTTATAAACAGTAGCATGTAAGGCTTAGGGAGATCTTCATATCATTCACAGCAGGAAGGTTTTTCCTTTTCATATTGGCAGAATTAGACCTTTCTGGAGATCACTTGGGCATTCATGGTGGTTTCTGACAGATTAAAAATTAGAGTGACACCATGAAAGTGTTTAGGAAGTTATCAGGATGGCACCCTGTCAAAACACCAAAGTGGGACTTCCTTATATACGTAAAGTTAAAACCGCATCAGTTACCTCAGTGAGAAGGCTTTGCATCACATTTTATTGAAATTCTTGAAATTCTGTCCTTGCCTGTCTCAAGTGTTAGGCCTTTAGAGAATCCAGAACTACCAAGCAATGCTTCTGCCCTGCCAAGCTCTCAGGAGGCAATTTGTAAAACTCAACTACCAGCTCATTTTTTGCCACTTGTTGCAGAAAATTGCCCACAGCAGAAGACACGTCTTTGGAATGTTATTTAAAGTCACTTGCCATTAATCTGAGTTCTTTATGGTTTGTAATCCATATGCACATGCATCTATCTTCATCTCCCTCCGAATTCCTTGTGAAACTCTCGCTGTAGACATTTGACAATTGACAACTGAAATAATACTGAGCAAACTATGAACTAAGCTTGAGTGAAGGATAGAATTCATGAGTACATTTCTGCGTGAACTGTAAAGTGAAAGGGTTTTCTCTGGCTTCACTGGTAGCATGTATATAAATATATACTATATTTGACAATTTATTGTGTAGACTGTACATGGAGAATGTTCAATCTGTAAGTAATCTGCTTTTATATCTGTAGATCATGCTTAGTTTTAATTACCATTAAAAAGAAACAACAGAGCAAAAAAAGTGTTCAGTTTCTGTATCTGAAGACATTATAATCTTCATTCTTCGACGTCCTCTCTGGAATAAATACAGAATCATTTTTTAACCGTATTTGTTTATTCTTTTTAGGACTGTGACTCTAGACCATGCAACAGATAGTGCAAAAGTAATTGGGAAAGAAACTCTAAACATGTTTCACACAATGAAACTGAACATATCAGATATGCGAGGGGTGAGTTAATGAGAATACTGAAATTTATTTTCTTTATCAACCGTCTTTATTGTCTTTCATAAATTTTCAGTTTCTTGGGATAGATGATAACCAAACTTAAGCAAAAGTGTAGATAATACAAATCTTATGCATATTAAGCTATGCAATCATACTATGTTTTCCATGTTTACCTTTGAAAAATATAGCTTAAAAGCCATAAATGTAAAAAAATAAAATTTTACTGGGGTGTGAATTAATCCACAACTTAAAACAATCAGAGGTAGCAAGAGTTAGGCTGTATCTTCTACAGTTCTGTTAACACATGTAAATTTTATTTTGCCATAGAACTTTCTGTAAAGTTTTGCATTTATTAGTTAAGTAACAAATATAAATACTGCTTGTAATGCCAATCAAAGGGAGAGATTAAAGGAGTTTTTGTTCTAGACTGCAAGTCTTAGAGCAAGAAAAGCTACCAGCCCATGGTTTGGCCTTTGTTTTAAGGTGATTTACTGGTTCTTTTGATTCATCATTTATTTTAGTAGAGTCTTGCTCATTTCATTGGTTTTGTCCTAGCTATGGAAACCCATGATAAGACTATTTTGGCATCAGCCATTTGTTACAATGGAGCCCAGAGGATTTCTAATACCTCTTTTTATTGGTCATCTGAATATAGCTGTGGGGTTTTGATTCACAATGTTGCCTTGCAAAGTCAGCCCCCTGGTTTGGAGTTGAGGAGATACTTATCATCCTGTCCCTGTCTTTTTCTAGTTTCTTATCTGTCTCCTTTGCCATCTTTGCTGACTTCATATGTCATTCTATTTCACCTGATTTATTTAACCCTTGTTTTGAGAGGATTCTGATTTAGAGTTAGTATCCCCTGGATGCTGGACATGTTGTTTTGCAAAACAATGTACTACCCCTGACCGAGTGGCTCTGTTGAGTTCTGAAGGGGCCATTCAGTTCTAGATGATATAATAAGGTTCAGAACCATCTGGGATCCCCCAGTGATTGTCCTTTCAACTGACTTCAAACACCCCCAATGTATATGTCTGTGCAGGAGCTAGTCCTCTTAAGCTTTATACATGAAGTGAGCCTTGTTTCAGTGTCCTTTTTCTGTCACTATCTAGAAAAGATCCTGAACTGATACCCGTAGTTGTTTGTGCCCACACACAGGCCTGTAAATGCACTCACTTGTCCCATAGACTTCACATAAGACTTTTAACTCAAACTCTTGTCCTAAAAGGCAGAAAAAAAAACAAGGCAAAGTTGTGCAGCACATTAAAGACCATATTCCAAAGTCTATGTTTAAACTGTAGAGCTCAAACATAGAAATACTTCAAAGCAAAAAGAAAAACCACAACGAAAAACTTTTTACAGTGATGATGTCCTATCCCCTTTTTGCAACTAAGAAAGTTAATAAACAAAATCCCTGATAGATAATTATAGAAGAAGACCTGGTAGAAATATGCACTAGCTCCTTCATGCTTTCAGAGTCCTATATACAATTTTCTCTAAGTGTCAAGGTTTTTTCATAAAAATTATATAGGGTTGGCAATTAACTCACACAGTGCACCAGTGCATTCTTAGTTGGACACTGTTTTTGAACCTCTGCTCAGTTGGTATCTAGAAGTTAAATGAAAAATTGCCATGTCTTGAAAAAGACTTCTTCCACCAAAGTACTTTGATCCATTGAGACCTTCTGAAACCATGCCTAGAAGTGAAACTATTATTTTTTTTTCATTTGTAGACTGAAGTGATGGATATAGTGTAGATCGTCTTTGGGGAGGAACATTGCTCTCTTGTATGGGTGGCCAGATTTAATACTAATCACTTCATGGTCAATACTTCTATATATGTTAGTGTCAAAGAAATTTCATAATAAACACATTGTTTCATGATCCTCTTGATAGTACTTTCTATATCAGGGAAGATGATATTATCCTTGTAATTTCTTAATTGTTGGATAATCCTGAGATTTGTTTAGGATATTTTTAGTGCCTATTTATGCATATTTCAACATACTGTTATTTGTCCTCTCCCACACACACAACAGGCAGCCAATTGTGAAGAAGGCAATGCTATTATTATACAATTACGAGGTTTTTGTTTATTTTATTTTAAACTTCATCAAATTAATGTATTTATGTTTTGGATTTAGGTTGGAATTCAAGTACAGCAGTTAGTTCCCATCAGTAAAACCACTTTGGCTCACCCAGCAGTACAATCTGGACATTTATCTGGTGGAGCACATTCAGTTATTGATCTTTTTCATGTTCAGAAAGCAAACAAACGCTCAGAAGAAGAACATAAGGAAGGTCAGTAAGCTTTGTACTTGGTGTGTGTGACGATGTTCAGTTCTGAAGTACGCCAGCATAGATTACCTTCTGGAATTAAATGTTTTACCAGTATAAATTATTTAACATAAAATTTTTGAGAGTGGGTTTTGCTGCTGTTAATGAAAATGCTACTAATAAAACTTTGTATAAGGTTATTCCAAACTTTTTTGTTTTAGTTAATAGTAACAAAAGATACTTTGAAATAGAAAGTGTTATAACTGTGCCATGTATTGCGTGCATTCTTTAGCAAATGACACTGGAAACTAGCTTCACTGTGTCTTGAATTTTCAGAGTATTTTTAACTATTAGATGACCATTCTGTATTTTGTTTTCATGTGTGTAGTATTTGTGGCTGCTATGGACCTTGAAATATCTTCTAATTCAAGAACCTGCACTTTTCTTCCGTCTCGTGGTACCCATCTCACACCTGGTCTCAATTCTAATGCCAACAGCACTGAGTCTGCTGTCAAATTGAATGGCATGCATTCTCCCATCAGCGTAAAATCCAGGCTGAATTTGAGCATTGAGGTCCCATCTCCTTCCCAGGTAAAACCTGAGAATATTAAATAACTTGAGATTGTCTGTCTAACTTGGATAGACTGGAAATGAGCTGTGCTTAAATAAAAAGAGTTCTAGTAGACTATGAGGCATAGTAAGTAACTGTTACTGTTGCAAACTTACTTTGCCGTAATAAAACAATGTTGAAGTTAGGATGCACAGTTAACATTTGTACAGGACATCACTGTTGAGATGAAGGGAGGACAATATTTAACAACAGTATTTCTATGGAATTGGGGGTGGGGTTTTTTTGGTGTGTTTTAAAAAAAGGGAGAGCCTTTGTATTTCCACCCCACATGTTGTTCAAGCAGACATCTGTTAAAAGGGTCTGCTGTGAACAAGCTCAGCTGAATTCTGTAGGTATTTTAGGTATAGACAGATTTATTTGCTCTTCTGTAAGTCTGTAATTTTAATTCCTATAATCTAAATCTATAAAAGCATTTGTTGATGTTCTTTTAACAGCCTTCCCAAATATTTATGTGTTTTTAAGAATCAGATTACAATTTTGGCAGAAAACTTATAATGCAATACCCAAGCCAGCTCAGGATATAAAAATAATTTGACTGAACAATGTGAAGCTCTGTACACTCAGATGCTGCTAGAGGAGGAATATGTATAAACAAGTGAAAAATACACTGGCTGTGCAGTAGAGTTCCTAAGACCTTGGTGACCTTATGGGACAATATGCATATGTTTCTTTTAACCATACTATAATACAGAATATAATCTAAAATTTGGTAGAGGGAAGGAGTGATGAGAGTTAGTGCCACAGTGCTGTTTGTGTACTCTATGCTAGGAAAGCAGCTGCAAGGTATTCTACACCCAGGGTTCCCAGAAAATGTTTATAGGATCATATATGTAGCAAATTTGAAATGAGTGAACACAAACGGAACATAGAAAGGTAACTGAATTGATTAACAATACCCACAGCTTTCATCAAAATCTCTGTTAGCATAAGGCAAGTAGATTTTCATAGATATTTGTGGTTCTTCTCTGTAAATCCAGAATCTCATCATAAACTCCAAATTTTCTTCTTAAAGGTAAAAGATAAAGTATTCTGACACTGCTGCGGAGTCTTATTCAGCAGAATTTACAGGCAAACATTGACATTTGTCTATATAGTTTTACTCAGATTTTACTTGTGAGAAAAATGACGCTGTGCATCTACTTGTCAGTTATATTCATTTAGTCACTTGTGCAGCTGTCATTGTGTACAGCAACTTCTGGGCACTGAGGAGTCATCTCAGTTGTTCAGAGTCAGTAATTGATAGTAAGTAAAAGCTTATTTCATTATCAAAATCTCTGGCAAGAGTCTGACGTATGCAAACATACGTAATGCCATTAAAGTAAATCCGTAACGTACCCTGGAACTGTATAAAGAAAGAAATTAATTGCTTACAGCCTTGTACCAGACACCAGTTTAGTATTCATATCAACATATTGCCTGTATAATTTGTACTCAGAAACTGGGTTTCCTTATCACTAAGTAACTGTGGAGGAAACCCTGTCTATGACTTGTGTTGAGAAGACTGTACATTGTGAAAAGATAAAACTGAGCATTCATATTTACTGAGCTGCTTAGTCTTAAGTGATATTTTGCTGTTACAGAATGTAACTGTCTGGTTCCTAAGTGTGTTTGCATACACAGATTAAAATGCAGGGGGTTTTTTGTAGAATTTGGGAAGTGTATAACTAATTTTGTGACTAAAATAAATTTGTTACCTATTTCTTGGAAAAATCTAAAAGCTTTTCTGTATTTGTAGATAGATAAGTCTGTGCTAGAAGCTCTGCCACCTGATCTGCGAGAACAAGTAGAACAAATATACACCATTCAGCAAGGAGAGAGTTACGGAGATAGCAAAAAAGTGCCAATAAATGGATGCAACACTGCGCTTCTGTCACAACCAGTTGGAACAGTGCTTTTGCAAATACCAGAGCTTCAAGAACCAAATACCAGTATGGGAATCAATGTAATAGCTTTGCCAGCATTCTCACAGGTAGGATGTTTGCACGATACCAGTAAACAACAGCTTTTCATCTATAGCAAGTTAAGAGCTCTTTCTTGAGACAGCATTTACTAGAACCTGTAACACCCCAAAAATTGCTTATGGTCCTTTAATACCTTTTAAAAGTCTGCTTTCAAATGTTGCTCTATCTGTCACGAACATGGTATAATGATATTTATTAAAGACCTGTAGTTATCAGTATGCCTATGTTTTTGCTGTGGTTTACTGTAAAACATCATCATTTACGATTTGCTTTGCAATCCAGCCTTTTTTATGCATTGTGGCTGAGCTACACTGCATCATAGGTCTGAAGCAGTCCTAGCTTAGCTAGTCACAGGAGACTCACTCAGTGTAAGTGTATGTTGTGATGGGGGTAAAGCCAGCATCTCCTAGCTTCTTCTGTAGTTGTTGTTGTTTGTACCACATTCCTGGGAGAAAGGCAGTCTTGGCTCAAGACTGTGCATATCTCCATCGTTTTTAAATGAACTCATATATAGCATATCCAGGATGAGAAAAGTGTAAAGTTGTTTGTCAAAACAATCTGATGGGGCAGCAGGTAACAGTAATAGTGCTTCTGATGTTATTCCACCCTTCAGTCCAAGATAATGCTGAACAAATGTAGTGTAAAAATTTAAAAAATCTTTTAAGAAATCAAAGATTGGGTTACACAGAGATACAGTATCTTGCATATGCATAATTTTAAATAGAGCAGTATTTTTACTTTTGTTGGTTGTGTCATTGCTGTTCTCAAGTGATATCACTTAATCTCATTTATAGAGAGATCCTTGTTGCTGTTTCTAAGACATAATGACTGCTTAGCTGACAAAGAATCCAAAGAAAATCGGATAGAAATTCCTGTCCTGTTTCCACTGAGTAGTTAATGCATAATTGTTATTAAAAAAAATGTGTAGTCTATTCTACAACTAGGATTTCCTCACCTTAATTCAAGTTCATTGGTTCAGAAACAGCTGTTTCAGTTTTTATTTCCAAACTGCAAAGTTTGATTTCCCCTATGGATCAGTGTTTAAATAGTATCCGAGTTTTCCATAGCCCAGCTGTTTTCAGTTAACGTAGTTAATCTGTCCCTATGCAAGAGTTTGTCTTGGATTTGTGTGTTAAATTATGCTGTGCTTTAAAGTACAACCCCCCACATTTGTCTTATCACTCAGTACTGTTTTTCAGGATAAATTGTAACTGCATATGGGTTTCTGTAAAATTTCCATTTAGTTTGTGTTTATGCTTTGTCTATTAATTAGGTAGTCAAGAATTGATTATTTTTTTTATAACAGCATTACTTTTTGAAGTTTTCTTAGAAAAATCAGTTTACACACTCAAATGTACTGGCTTTTCTGTCTCTATACCCTAATGCATTTTGTTACTTGATCCAAAAATGCAGCTTAGCAGAGCAGCCTTTTTGTTTGAAGATGAAGTTCAAGAAGAATTGAACTTCCTATTTATTTGTCAGGGATATCCATACTACGTGTTTTAGAGTGCCTTATTCTTGTACTCCAGGTTTTCTCCTGAAAACCATTCAGTTTGCTTTATTGGCAAAAAAAGGATTAAGATTTACAATTTTCATTTTCTGAGTTAGATCCAAGTTTACTACCTAGAATAGTATGGTCTATTATCTTCCCTTAGGCTTGGTGGAAACAAAATTGCTAAGCCCTGTTCATTAATACAGGAGGATTTTTTTTTTCTGTGTTAAAATCAAATATTAATGTAATTCAAAAATACCTTTTTACTCTAAATATGGTATGACACTTTTTTTTTCTGTTGAAGTCTTTGTGGAAGTGTAATTTCTATGACTGCACACAAACATTTAAAATTACTTTCTGGTAAATGATGCAGTGAAATAAGTAGTATTAGGTTTCAGATGCAGAAACATTGCCAGCCACTCCAAATTGAGTACTTTAGCTGCATCAACTCAGCAGATGTAAATTATGCCCTGCCATCTTTTTATAGCTTAATTAGGTTTGTTTTTCAACTCTTCATTCCTTTTGTCCGACCTGTGTTTTTATGACCAGGTGCAAAGTTAATTGGCTGACAGTGATTTATTCATTAGAAACTGTGGAAAACATCCCTTTTTGGGTAAAGTTCTCCTCTAAAAGTAAACCAGATAAGTGGCATTTGTTTCCATCAGCTGCTGGAATAATCTTAAAATTTAGAATAGCTGTAGATCTGTCACAGCTGAATCCTGTAGAAACATAGGATGCAAATACGAAAGATTACAGATGCTTAGAAATGAATGACATTTGTAGTAGTGGGATTGATTAGTGGTGACACATTTTCATCTCATCCTTACATTGTCTTAACATGGTACAGATTTCTTCTAAGGAAAATTTATATAAGCACATCAGAAATACTGATAGCTGTATGCTGAGGTAATACATGAATTTATAAATGCAGGGTTCTTCATAATGTGAATATGATACAGGTATGTGAAAGCTATGTTAGCTTACTATACAGACAGAATGTCCTACCTGAAACTCCAGTTAATTAGTGTAGAATTCTTACGAACTTGACTGATGGCTCTTCTAACTGAATTTTTACGTTACACTCTGAGAGGGCAATGATAGGGGGATAACATAACAAAAGTGCATCCCTGTACTGCATAATTTTTGCATGAGTTAGTAAGTGATGTACACAAAAAACTGTCAATTCAGAGCGTTCCAAATTCTTGACTCTCAAATGCTTAAGCAGAGAATACTAACCTTTTTAAAACAACTTTTTTAAATAAAATTTTTATCTAAAAAACAACATCTCTGGATGTAGTTGGCTGCATTCCACTATAGAGCTTTGTTCTGCACAGTGTAGGTGGTAATTGAGGTCAGTTTTACCCATTTCCTCATGTAATTAGTGCGTATTTTTTGTGGTGAAAAATTTGTATTGGCATATGGAATTACACAAACAGGAAAAAAAGGTTGTGCTCCTGTAGGAGCACGTTCCTGTTTCTGATCTATGTAATTTAAACATCATGTATGTGAATAGCACACCATACTTGCCTGTCATAGCATACATATTTTGGTTTAAAAAAATCAACTCTCTGTTGAAGATAGGAGGTAAATTATAATACATATGCATACGTACATATAAGAAATACAGTGTCTCAGATAATGATAGAAATTGTATTGTGCCCTTAGAATAGTAATTGTCCTTTTGGCTAATTTTTTGTTGTTTGTGCACATCTCTGAATTTTACCAGTGAAATAAGGGCACTCTCCCACTGGCAGATTTAATCCTCTAAATGATAGGTTTGCTTTTTTGAATTAGATTTTGAAGATTATGAGCTGAAAAGAATGTCCAATAATGATGGGAAACTTCAAGACTTGTCTGTCACTAATTTGCTTCTTCAGACATGCAGTGAGGAAAGATAACTGATAATACAAGAAATTTTATTTTTGTCCATATGAGTGTCTCTGGCAATTGGCAACTAATCAATTCCTGTCTAGAGTTCAAGTCCCTGGGACAGTTGCGAGGGTCTGTTTTTATCAGCAAACCAAGGGGTGGACCACTGTGGCAGAAAGAAATTAAACCCTCTTTATGCTAGTTCAAGGCATAGAAGGACTTGGCTTTTCCTGTCCTTAAAGAAGTGAGACAATTTCCAAGAATATTTTGAATTGTGTAGCAGCTTCCAAGAAACAGAAGTACCAAAAGAAAAGGAGGAACAAACATCTGATTGTCACAATGTTTGTGTTTTGAAATTTGAATGGAGTGCTCTCTGAGTTAGGCTTAATTGTGCTGTTAATACAGTATCAGTAGGTAAGATGGTTAGTGCAGTATAGGCCCATAGGAGTAATTTTAATTAAAATCGAGTAATAATAAATTAAAAAATTTTGTTGTTTTTACAAATTCAAACACACAAAGAAATGTTTTACAGTGTTTCAGTTATATCTTGTTTATTTTTGCTTGCCATAAAATGTAAATACCTTTCTCATGTGAGTGACCTAGAGGGAAGGAAACAGTGCTGCTCACTGCTGAAATATTCAAATCAATCTTTTGTTACTCTTCAGGTGGACCCTGAGGTTTTTGCTGCACTACCTGCTGAGTTGCAAGCAGAGCTGAAAGAGGCATATGATCAAAGACAAAAGCAATCAGAGCAGCAACCTGCTAACACTTCTGGTGAGAATATATATTGGTACAGTGATTTTGTATAGGAGTTGTTTACTATTCAAACAGTTATGCATCCCTAAATAACAAACTGGAAAATATAACTAAAGAAAGCTTCTGTGAAGATGCTGTGTTCAATTGCGTTTCTGGATTTATTTTTGACAGACTGTCAGTTGCAACCAGCTGTGGTCTCAGTTTGCAAACAGGTGCCCAGCTTTACTCAAATGGGTAATTAATTCAATTCGTGGGGACTGTGGCACTAAGCTTACCCACGGCCATATGTTTGCAGAATGGAATCTAAACTTGGTATGTCTTGTGATTTAAAGTACTGCATCTTCAGTACCTAAGTTAGTTTAACTATGTTCAGAGAGCATTCCTGTGATTCCCTGAAGCCCGTAGCACTGATACGGATTTTGGGCAACTAGAGATAGGCTGCAACTCACCATGGGGCTGATAGTCAGATGTGTTTACTCTGAGCTGATCTTCCAGGTCTCCTTCTAATCAGCAGAAATAAGATTAATGCCCTGTGAACGTGCTTTCTCATAAAATACGTTGGAGATGTCTTTGGGTTCATTGCCGGTTAAATACTGCATTATTGTAATAACACCTTGATTTCATAGCCAGTGAATGAATACAGATATGTGAGTATGATGGAATGAGAGCAATTTCCTTCATGAACTCTGATTAAAAGCATTGTGGGGACTTTACACTGCTGGGTTTGCTGATAGTCACTGGTGGGACAGTGCTCCGGCTGAGGGGAGGCAGTTTGTCCAGTAGGCTTCAGATTTCACCAGCTGCTTATAGTCAAGTACTGAAATGCTCCATATTAAAAGCTGAGTATCCTCTGAGTACACTAATTTCTAGCAGTGCTTTTCTGACACTTAAAACATTGCCAGGATCTGGAATGGCATGTCAGTGTTCAAGTTTCTTTATCTAGGTGTGTTCTCCCAAGTGATCCTTAGATTTTTGTGGAAGATACAGAGTTCCCCCTTCAATGGAAAAGTCTTAAATGTATCAACCACTGGCTATTACTGTGTTTTTCAGTGTCAAAAAATCCTTTCCTGCATCTGAAGCATACAACCATGAAAAATAAGAAAAAAATACGGAAAAAAAATCCAGTGAGTCCTATAAAAAAGATTCAGAGTCCTCTGAAAAACAAACATGTTGGTAGCCCTGCAAAAAACATGCCAGCTACATCTGGAAGCCCACAGAAGCTAATAGATGGTTTCTTGAAACAAGAAGGAACTGCCGCTCAGGTACTTCCAACACTGGCAGTAAAGCTGTCTGCTTCTTTAGACTTAGTTCATGTTCACAAATGCATGGAGTCTTTCCTAGACGCTTATCTGTGTATATATACATGGTTTTACCGTGTTTGACAGACCATTATCCACTTTATGTTTTGAACAGCCAGAAGCAGTTCCCTCAACTTCGGATTCTTCAGTCCCGCCAGCTGTGCAGACCCACGAGCAGCTGGGTTCCTTTAGGCCGCCAGCACCAAACCTCGCGGGAGCTGTGGAGTTCAGTGATGTGAAGACGCTGCTGAAGGAATGGATCACAACTATTTCAGGTGCGGGATGTCATGCTAGGGGTCATCCTGCATGCACTCACAGGGACAGCTACTTTTAGTTGGCTCTTTTTACTTCCTTCTTCACTCTTCCTTTCACTGCTTTTTTTTCACAGTAATCTTGCAATCTTACTGCCTTGTCAGTCTCGGAGGAACTTGATTCTTTCTACCAGTTGCTACTCCATGATTTTTCCAGCTCCTGTGTCTTTCTTAAGATCATGAAAATCTAAATGCTCTCTCTTCAACCCATGTGTCAGGCCCTTGTCTTATGCCTGCTAGGAAAAAAACGTGCCCAGGTGTAACACTGTTGCTAAATTGTGATTTAACATTATGTCGAACAAAGAGCTAGTCCTTCATATCATGGGAAGTCTGATGTCCTTTGTACCCTGGACATTACTATTCTAAGGGTTTTAAAACAACCATTCCATTCTAAATCCCAGTCTCTTTTCCCTTTGGTTAATGTCTGCAGTCCTGTTACGTGTACAGTTTCTAATGGTGAGGGGAGGTGTGGGAATACAGCAATTGTCAGGTTGGCCCCTGTTGTGCTGACACTGCAGAATTTCTTTTGTATTCCCATTATTCTATGGTTATATTCGAAGTATATTCAGAGAAAATATCTCATTTTTTAAAATGATTTTGTATTACAGATCCTATGGAAGAAGACATTCTACAGGTTGTGAAGTATTGTACTGATCTAATAGAAGAAAAAGATTTGGAAAAGTTAGATCTGGTTGTTAAGTACATGAAAAGGTAATTTAATCGCTAGTATTTTTGACATTTTAGACTCTTTTTGTTAAAATTTATAGACTAGATGCTTAACTGTGAGCCCACAAGCCCATTGGTTATTCCATTGATGAATATAAATATCTTAACCTTAAATTTTATATTAAAACTGGAGTAGCATTAAGTAGTAGTTCATAGAATCACAGAGTAGTTTGAGTTGGAAGGGACCTTAAAGATCCTCTAATTCCAATCCCCTGCCACAGGCAGTTACACCTTCCACTAGACAAGGTTGCTCAAAGCCCATCCAACCTGACCTTGAACACTTCCAGGGATGGGATACCCGTAACTTCTCTGGGCAGCAGTCTGTTGTTTCCAGACAAAGGCTGTAGTTTTCATCAGCATTGTCCCTATTCTTCATCCTGTTTGCATTCATTTTTCATGGCACCTTAGACCTGACTTCATTCTATTGATGATACTGTCTCACCTCCAACCTTTTGAACCCATTCCTATTACATAGTTATTGTGCTCCTATTACTTGTCCCGTGAATCAGGAGGCCCAAATTCCATTTATGACTTGGTTACTAAGTGAGGCTTAACTGTGGGGCTCAGCTTTCTGTGGTTCAGATCTGAAAAATATGTATTTCACAGAATAAACAGCACCTAAAAGACAACAGCAATGTACAAACTTCACTAGGCTTTTGTATTACGGGAAGTCTTTGGGCCCTAGAAAATGCAAAACACACAGTGCAGTGAACTGTTCCATGAATTTTGTATAGTAATTAATAATTGTATTATGAATTTTGTATAGTAAATTCTTACAAACTGTGTGTGTGAGCTCTGTACCGACAGCAGTGTGTCTCTGCAAGGTGCCACAACACAAAATACCATCTGTGTGAACCTCTATGACCTTGTTTTTCAGTGTGAAGGTGAAAACTGATTGTAAAAAGGACTGGTTCTGTAATGGTAATTTTCACACTCTTCTTCCTTGTCACCTTCAGGTTGATGCAATCATCTGTGGAATCAGTTTGGAATATGGCATTTGACTTCATTCTTGACAATGTTCAGGTAGTTTTACAACAAACTTACGGAAGCACATTAAAAGTTATCTGAACTTGTAGAAAAGAGCTTGATGAGAGCCTGGAGCTCTCTGCTAGCTGTGCCATAAGTGCTTGTGAGGTATTTGCAAAGTGCATGATAGTAATGCCCTGAGTTTTTATAATTTCAAATTTCTTTTTAAACAACAAAGTGTTTTGTACATTTCTTTTCAGAAAGTGCCAAATTTGTCAGTATTGCATGTAAATAATTGTGTTAAAATTCTTTTATTGTAGTATAGAATCTATTTACAAAATGTTTGTTTATAAAGTTTTATGGATTTTTACAGTGAAGTGTTTACAGTTGTTTAATAAAGAACTGTATGTATATTTTTGTACTGATTCTATTTTGTGATGCTTCAGTTTGAATATAGTGAAACCCTTTTCTTAAAACTGCAGCTTTGATGAATTTCACCAAATTGGCACTGCCAGAACATGGGGGGAGGCTGCTCTACATGCACCTGGCCACGTTTTGTTTCTTCTCCACTGACTATTGCAGATTTTAAGCTGAGAGAATATTAGTTCATTTTCAGTTTCATCCTGACTCAAAGAAAGACTCAAACCAGCGTCGCCCAGCCACTCCCAAAGCACACAGTGCCAGCTGAGTGCTGGCCTGAGCGCTGCCTGACCCTGGGTGTACTGTCACCTCGGGACACACCCCCCAGCAGCACTGTAAAGGAGCCAGGGAGGAGCTAGCATGGAACATTGTTTAGGCCTGCATCTGTCCTCTGCCTTGCTCCTGCTCAATACAGAGCCACTTACAAATACCACCATGGTTCTTCCCAGCCTGTCTTTCCTTTATGCAACAGAAAATGTGTTGTAGTGAGTAGCAGAAGTGAAATAAATCGCCTCAGCTCTTGTGTCCCTGTCAGGGGAGCGTTTGCACCTCTGCAGGTTGTGTTTTGGGCAAGTCTTTTTCCAGGTGTGCACCAGCCTCGTCCAGTTGTATTTGGCCCAGTATGGTGAAGCAAGGCTTGTCCGGGTGCCTGGAAAGAATGAAGACCACTTGAAGAACACCTGAGTGGTAGGAAGAATCTATTAGTTTTCATAAGATCTCCTGTAATGTCCTCATGGACAAGCTGATGAAGTACATACAGACTGGAGAGAGAAGTGGATTGAAAGCTACACGGATAGGCAGGCAGGCCAGCCCTGCGCATGATGGGCAGTGGCACAACATTGCCTAAGGGCACAGAGCTTCTTCCATAATACAAGGAGAGGCTGAGAGAGCTGGGACTGTTGAGCCTTGAGAAGGCTGGGGCAGAGCTGATCCATGTATATAAACACCCGATCATGCTCCTTGGCTTGCATCCACTTGCAGATACACATCTACAGTATCTGAATCAAGTTATTTAACTTTCCCTTAGTTTCTAATTTGGGTCTTTCAGAGTCCCATCTTTAAAAGACAGCATTACTAAGCTAAGTCAGGCTAGTTGTAGTTATACTTCCTTTCTTTGTGATCCTTGTTTCAAGCCCTTAAATATAACAGTCAACAATTACCTGCTTCCTTGAAGTCTTTTAGTGAAGGTATTTTCCAGATTTTATTAAGTTCCCCAACAGGAAGCTACCCAAGGAGCCTGATCCTTTTCCCAGAGCTTTTACCTGTGGGAAGAACACCATTCCACATTTGGGGAAACAATCGAGAATACATCAAGACCACAATGTTTGACATCTGTGTTCTTAAGAACTTTTTATTAGTGTAGTTTTCATGATTGCATAGTTTGCAAAAGAAAATTTTAACAATTAAATGCAGTCTCCTCCCTCTGATATTTCTGATCAGCCAGTGATGGGAATTTGCACCATGCACCAACCATAGTGAAAAGGTCCTTTTCAATGGTAAGTTTAAAGTCTAAACCAAAAAAAAATTCTGGTAACTTAAATTCCATTTGCAAAGGAGGTGAGTTATTAAATGTTCCTTTGTAATGGAGTCCACACAATCCCAATTATAACATTCAGATTTTTCTGACAAAGTAACGTAAGTGACAGAAGAAATCTGATCAAACTGCTTGTTGCAAGTTAAATTCTTGTAAGTGCTAAAAATCTCAACTGTGTGAAATATCCTTCTCCATTTTGTTTCAGCTTGTGCTTTTGAAGAGCGTTTGTTTTGCACCCATCAACATGAGCTGCAAGATACCCAGAGACAGCCTGACTGGACATACATCCAGCTGTCTTTCAACACCGGGGAAGGTGGGGTAGGAAAACGCCGGGATTACAGGCTGACTCCTGGTCTTGACAAACAACATCCACTTTTGAGCCAGTTCAGTCCCACGGTGTCAGGTGACTCAACAGCTCTGATGTAACATCCAAAGTCTCAGCTCCCGGTCACGGGTGCTTGCACCACTCTGAGCAGCAGCTGGAGAAGAGATGCTGGCTCTGAACTCCTCTGAGAGTTGGTGCCATGCTAAATGCCTGGCCTGCCACTCCGGTGCTTTGGGAACACAGACATCAGCCCCCTGTGTGCACGCAGCAGGGGGAAGTCCAGCCAGAGGAAGAAACACCTTTGCTGGAATACACCTTCGCTTGTTTGCCAGGCAGAGAGAGGCAAAGGGCCTGTGCCTGGCCTTTCTGGGTCTGCCACAGCCCATGGAGTGAAACTCTGGGTATTTAAGCAAACTGTAAAACAAATGGGCTGCACTCTGTCCATCTCCTTTATTTGTGGCTCTGCATTATAATGATTACAGGTTGACTTCCATGAACTGTACAAGCAGTAAAAGGTGGGCAGCTATGCTTTACAACATTGTTTCTCACAAAGCAAATACAGAGATACCCAATTGCCTAATTTTCTATTTAAAAAAAATTTCTATAGGCACAAAGCAGAAGAATGTTGGAAAAGAAAGTCAAAGGAAGAGGTATGCATAAATAAGAAGTACTTCTTACATCAAAAATGTCCCGAGAATCACAAAGTCTGCAGAAGCTTGGTTAATCAAATACTGCAGTACTGCTCTCATCAGTATAAAAGTGAAAGAGCTTTAGTTCTGTAATAAAAATTCAATTTATTTTATCTTATTTTGGAGAGAGGGAGCGACAGAGGGTGGAAAGAAGGTGTAAGAGAAGGAAGGGCAACCTTTAAAACAGCAGCCAGTATTAGGAAGGGCAGTAGGAGAGGTGAACAGGCACATTGGAACCATGGGAACATGTAAATTGACCACTGTCAAACCAGTGTAAATTTCTTGGTTTCTCATGGAAAACATTTTATCCACATATTTTCCTCCCAAACATATATCCAACACTGTCATCAATACAAGACTTTGTTGGTAACTTTTTTACAACAGGAAGAGTGCATTTATTCCTGCCTCCCCATTGCTGTAAAAAGTTATCTAGATGATTTCAAACACTTTCTTCAGTTCTACTATAAGCTGCCAGTCAGACTTCTGCATCTCATCCCTGAACCAGTCCTTCAGAGCATCGATGGACTGACGGCTGATCTGTAACACACAAGGCAAACCCATCAGACATGCACGTGTGTGTGTATTAGAGGCAGTTGTAGTACAGTGGAAACAATTTATCTGAAGAAAGGGCATCAGTCTGCACAGCAGGTGAGCTCACTCCCAGGTTTGCTACTGAGCCACTGTATGACCCACCTCATTCATTTCCCTTCACATCACATCCCTCACCTAGTCTTGAGGGGCTGCAGATGGACAGACCACACCACCCTTACGCAGTAAGGCAAGAACTGGAGGTGTCCAGCTGCCACCAGGGCCCACAGGGCCAGCACCCCCTCCCTGTCCCTATCCCAGGCCCCTGGCATGTGTGTGGCAGGGGCTGCCTTACATGGTGACTGAAGTGGGGAGAGCTGTGGCTTTGCTTCTAACAGCCAAAGACTGAGCAAGGGAATAGTCTCCTCATCCAAGCCCAGTGTTCCAGAATTAGAGCTACTAAGTATTGCTATTTGTTGCACAATTTCCAACACCAGCTGCGATGCCATGGGCAACTGCTGAGCGCCAGCTATGGCCAGTGGTTTGTGAATAGCAAATGTGACATTTTACCCTCTTGGTGCTGTGAGCTGCAAGGTATTTCCACCCACAGCTCAGGATTCCTTTGGGCCTCTCCAGGGCACCACTACAGACCTCAAACCAAGACTACAGGGAACTTGGCTGAACGATGCCACACACTCACCCTGTTCCAAGTGTCTCAGTCTCCAAGAGAAAGTTCCTCACGTGTTTTTCAGTCTTTATGCAACAGTTCCACTTCAAGCAAGCTGCCACTGTCCTAAGCCCTCTCCAAAAATTCAGATTGCTCTTACCTTGCTGACAAGGATATCTGTTGCTTCAAAATGTCGTCCATACATTTTAGGTGATTCCCCAGGAATAGGTTCTATTTTAACACACACTTCTTGGCCTTTCTTTGCAACATCCACTGGTTTATGGTTTATTTCAATACTTGTAACTATTCCAATTTCGACAAACTGTAATACAATGAAGCAGCTGTAACACACATCCACAAATCCCCCGTGCACGCACCCTTCCTTAAGCTCCCGTTTATATGCCCAGACGTGCTGCAGGAAGTACAGCACTAGTGGAGCTGCCTGCTCAGCACAGGCAAAGCAAAGCATGTGGCATGGCAGCCACGTTGTACTGAAAAGGGCAGCAACAACCACCCACAGCTCATCTGGGATATCAACTGGTTTTCCCTTAAAGTGACAGAGTTGACTTTCCCCTCAGATTAGCTACCAGGAATGACAACTGCTCGTTACTTGGTACAACAGCACGGAACTGGCAGCGGGGAAGGAGCGCAACCAACAGGCAGGTGCCTTCCTGTGTCCCACTGCAGGGCCTAACTCTTCTGGCAGAGAGCAGGAGGATGCTCGATCACCAGAAGAGAGACTTGATCTGCAAGTCTGAACTTCACCTCCTGCGAGAAACCTGTGCACTGGGGAAAGGCATGCAAACGCTTCATTGTGCATCATCCCAGGTGGATCAAACATCCCCTGGGAAGAGGTGCTTACTTACATTTTTGCTAGGTACACACATGGGAGTCCCTTGCTTCACCTGGCCGGCCTCTACAACTACACCCATCACTATTGGGTCACGAGAGTTGAAAATGAACTGAGGGAGTATTTTCAACTTGCACGGAAATACTGCTATATGCCTAGAAGATGACAAGAAAAGGCACTTTGGAAGAGATACTGGAACACTGTATGTAACATTAACAGTTCTGCCTTCTCCTCTGCTTCTTGGGCACGTATTCTAAGAGTGCCACTTGAGGTTTTTTCCTGCTTGATTTCTCTTCTTTTCCAAACTTGCTAATTCTAATTAATACCTGATCTTCAAGAACTACAGGGAACAATAATCAAGCATGGCTGGCATGGATTTTATTTTAACAGGCCTGGGCATGCAACTTAGACCAAGACCAAAGGAGCAGGAATTTTACAGTATAGTAACAGCTTCAGAAGAGCACAGGAATAAAAATATTGCTGCTTCAACCCACCACAGGGACTCTAGAATTTCAAGATTTCTGTTTGTGAAGTGAACAAATAAATGCCGAAGCATACAAACTCAGCTTGGGATCAATGTGAAATCAAATAGACTTTCATTTATTTTGACTGTCCTTAGTTTACTGAGGATAGCCCAGTGACACATGATTCCAAAAATTAATTTTGGGTCCCTATAAATCCTTAAAATGATTGCATATTCATGTTACTGCATTCAGAATTAAGCCCTCTACACTGGAATTGCATAAATATGAAACAATAGAATCCAAATCCCTTCAGTTTTTTCTTAACTCTGCAAGACTAATGCATCTGTCACAAGCCAAGAACAGAAAGAAACCTTAATAAAAACACTCCATATTGCATAACAGTTCTAGTTGAATGTTGTATCTGCTGCACAGGTTGCACAGCTCTTACCCTACTAAACCTAATCCAGATGTAAACAATTAGTCTGGAGCACTGAATTCTTGAAAACTATCAATTTACTGTTCTTCCCTCCACTTCTTCCCCTCGCCAGTAATTATAAGGAAACAAAAAGTAAAATGCAGTTTCATTTATACTAAAATAAGCAACACACTTATTTAGGAAGCATCCAGAATATGATTTACCCATACTTACTTGAATTCCTCTTGTTTCTGTTTTTTGTAGTCTTGTCTGTATTTTGTGAAGGCATCAAATAGGTGATAAATTATTTCAGCACTAAAAATACGCACTCCTAAACTATCAGCCATTTCCTGTGCATCGCGTTCAATCCTCACATCAAATGCCAGAATGACGGCATACCTGCAAGGAAAAGTGAGTCCAGCAGTTTACCAGAGAGAGCAGAGAACCAGAGCTGAGGAGGGAGCTGGGCCTTCCTGCAACACCACCACACATTTATCACCAGAATAAAGCAAAATCACTTACTGTGGGTCATGCTCCAACATCACTGATGCCTTCATAACGTCTTTTTTATGGACAGGACCTATATTAATTCCTGAATACTGTCAAGGAAAGCCACAAAAGTCACTAAACTTTCCAAGTCAAAAGGAAACAGTTACTGACTAAAACATACAACCACCAACATCAGATACAGCACAGCAGTACTTACTGGCACTTCTGACGTTTTAAGAAATTCAAGTAATGCCTCTAAAGAGCCTAAAGTAGAAGCCTGGACATAGACACCTTTCTCTTCTAATTTGATTGCATTCAGTGTTTGCTTCAGTTCATGTATTAGTTCATCCTTTAGAAGACAAAAAAAAAAGGAGAGAAAGAAGGAAATTAGAGTTCTCTCTTGCTATTTATGCCTCAGGGTACAAAGTCTTCCTGTTTGTGAGCTGCTGAACATATGTGACAGCCATACTGATAGGTTCCAACTCAGACGTGCAGTGTAAGTCATACAAAGCCCTGTGAGACACTGTGATTGTTTCTGGCATTAGAAAAGCTGAAATAGACCTGAGGATTTTGTAAGAAGGTGATACTATAAAGCAGAGCAAATGCTCATCTTGGGAGTTAGTAACATTTCTCTGCAGAATGCACATCACTCTCCCCTGTCTACTGGCAGGACTGAGCAAACACTCTGTGTGTGGCGATGCCTTTGGCTGCCTGAGGATCAACAGCAAGAGCTGACACCTAAAACCATGAACTGGAAAGGATCCTTAATGCTCCTTAGGCCTGGGCACAAAACAGGATGCAAGGGCAGCAAGATCATTTTGCTACTTTTAGAGGAGCCAAAAAACCACATTTTTTCAGAGACCATGCCTTTTAAATCTGAGGCCATCACGTATCTACTATTAGTAGTACACTTTATATGCATTCTTGTGTGTACCCAGCAACAAGGTCTGTGTTTGGGCATCCCATAAATTTAACCTCCCTTTAGAGGCACAAGTAAGTAGACAAAAGACTAAAGTAAAACCACAGTTAAAAGTAAGTTATTAACATAGGAGTTTCCTTTTTAAAATAACTTCCAGCCTTTGGAGAACAGTAGCATCTCATCTCAATTTTGCTTTTAGGGTAGCTACATTTAAAAATGGTGGAGGAAAGTATGTAGGTCAGAAAAGGAATTCATTACAGGAGTCTTAAGTCAGCTTTGCAATTATGATAGTTCAAAGAACTCCACTAGCAGGTATGTCTAATATAATTTAATTAGAATATATACATAAATTACTATAAATACCAAATCAATAATTAACAAACTATACCATGATACTTGTTTTCAAACCTTATTCTACCAGCAGAGACATCCCAGCAAAGTATCAGGGAAAAAGTTAATGGTCAAGACATTAAAACCATCACACCACCAAAGCTTCACATGGACACAAGGCTACAGCACATTACTAGAACAGTTTTTAAAGCAACAAAAAACGCCTCTACTTGTGTACTGAGCTCTCAGCATTTGAATCAGTTTCATCACCAGAGAACTCAAGTTACCCTCAGTGTGTTGTATTTCAACATTAGTCAACTCACCTTGAGGACTGGGACTTCATCTTCTTTATGAGCTACAAGCAATGGCAAACCAGCCAACGTTTTTTCCAAATCTTTCCCAAGAATCTTCACACCTTGAGCAGCAACAACCTCTTTGTGCTTCTCATACTGGTTCTGAAAAAGACAATATACACACACACTAGCAAAGAGTTCATGTTGCTGGTGCACAGCAACACAACACAGTGCTGAGCAACTGAAGAAACTGCAACCCACAAGCACGGCAGAGAGCACAACAGTGAAGTGCAGCAGCTCCCATCTTTCACCAGTGATTGTCTCTGCTTTGCATTTGCACGTTCCTGTCTGCATGCTCCTCCCCGTTCAGACACCTCTGCACCACTGCTGAGGGGCGCAGGGCACAGGGAAATCATCTAAAAACAGAAGGCCAAAAAAGAAAGACAGGCTAGAAAAGAGCAAGCAGCAATAGGCAGCTACTTGCTAACAAACCCATATGGAAGTGAGGGGAAGATGCCAACAGCTCAACAAAAGCACTAAAGCTTAGCTAATACACAGCCCAAGGCTTTGTGCAGGAAGAGCTGTCTCACTCTCCCACTGTAGGCCTCCCATTCAGCCTTCTCATGTGCATAGTTCCATGCTCCATTTCCCAGGTGCTCCTCCCCATCCAGGGGAACCTCAAAGATCTCTCCCCACTCAGGACATGGCCCTGAGGTGTAACAAAACCAGTTATTTCTGAAATCAATGTTGTAAGGATTTCCTGGCTTGTTTCTTCATTTCTTATGTTTAGATATCTGATCCTTTTCCTAAACATCAAGGCAGCTTCCAACTTCCTCAGTAAGCACTTTGTTCCTGCAAGCCTCTGTTCTTTAGGCCTCCACCTTATTTCAAGGATGACAATTCCACATGAACGAGCTGAATCAAAATTCATCCTCACTGCCTGCTTCAAAAAAACCCAGCAGCTACTCTAGATCCACTTGCTCAAGGTTCAAGGTCAGACACTCACTGAAGATGTTGATATGTTACTATTCAGTCCCACAAAAAAACCTGCAGTCTCTTAAGAGTTTCACACACCAGTTTATCTTCTGCTTTCAATAAAGGGAAGTAAACACTTTCAATTCGTTCCTCAGGGTAACAGAACATATTAATCAGTTTCCAACCAAGCAGAGAACAAAACCTAAGTATAAACATCCATTTCCCTTTTGTCACTCTCTGGCCATTATCGAGGTGTTACCGTAAAGCTGCACTCCAGAGCAGGAAGCCTTAGATTCTCCAAGGCAACTGTTCCACCCCACAGCTGATAAGCCGGCCAAGTGGAAAGAAGGGCTTGTCTTGCTACTTAAATTTTTAAAGGTCAAGAGGCTCTTGTTCAGATTCCACCTCAGCACCAATACTGCACCCTTCAGCACCTCTGAGGCCATGACAGCCTCACAACAGAGGATCACCACAGCAGAGGGAAAACACCAATGTCAACACAGGGCTCAGCAATTATTAGTACTACTTACAAAGTATTTACAATTGCAGGATGCAACTAGATTAAACACTAAGGACTACAGTGGCCTGCAGGGACACTAGTTTTACACCTCTGAACCAAACCTTTAAGGCTAATCCTATTACACTCACCTAGGTTATCTGTATAGTGGGTTTTTTCCTTAAAATCTGTACAGACACTTCTTCCTTCCCTTTTAGACATGAAAATCAGAGCAGCTCTTTTAATCATGTTTGATTTGTATGCATTAATCTTAATATATGTTTAATTTATTTAAAGCCTTTTGTTTCTGCATCACCTTCTCATTTTATGAAAAGCCATACAGGGAAGATCTCAAATCAAGACCAGGGCAGCAATACCTCCAAAAACTCTTGAAAATGCCAAGAGGTTGCATATTCTACAGAAGCCCTGATCACTGCCACTCACCAACCAGCCCTAGAAACTCACTTGTTCACCTTTCTCAAACCCAAGCATATATGACTTGTTACTAAAAAAAGTTTTACTAGTAATATAACTTTAACACAGAAGTCATTGTACCAGTACACTCCACTTCCCATTTATAATGGGTATCTCCCTCTCACACGTGGCCAGATGCTTCAATCCCTTATTAAAGCATGCACATTCTAATCCTCACTGCAAGACAATTCCTTGATCCTTTTCTTTGCCACTATTGTAACAACACACACTAATAGGTACATACAAGTACATTCACAAAAAACACCAGATGTGCACTGTCTTCCCCTTGAAGGCACCCTTTAATACTGTTAATATAACTGAACTCTACAACATTCTCATTTTTTATAAAGCTTGATTCATTTTTTTTCCTTGGTTGTAAGTGTCAGTACACTAAAATCAGCTGCCATACCTTAACTCGTAGCTCCTTCATAGGAGGAGGTAGCAGAAGACCTCTAATCTGAGTTACTATAGGACCTTCTACCCCAGGAACAATAATGGTGTCTCCTTCTTTCAGGCGTCCATTAATCAGAATAACATCTATGGTAGTGCCCATGCCTGGCAGTGCTTTAACCTGAATGAAAGGGGAAAAGAGTTACTCCCTATTTAAGCACTTCAAACATACATTTTATTTTTTTTTTAAATCAGAAAGAAGGGAGCAGGGGAGGGAGAAACTCCTATATGAATTTCAAAGAAGAGCTGCTGGATTACCTCCATGACCTGAGCTCTCAGCTCCTGACACTCAGCCAGTCTCTTGGTCAGCATAGTTTGCGTGAGCTCAACAAGAAGAGCTATCAGACTTCCCATGCCATCCCCTGTGTGAGCAGAGGTAGGTACAAGAGAAACAAAAGTGCGGGGATCCTTATTCTCATAAAACAAGGCAGCATTCAAGCCCTGGAATCAGGATTAATAGTTACACAGGGAAAAACATATACACATCAGTATTAACAGTTAACACTCAACCCCAAGTCAAGTACCACTTCATTTTTTAAAGGCCAATTTGAAAAACAACACTGTTACTGACAGTATGCTATGGAACATGAAGCCTCAATCCACACTTGGAAGCAGCGTGGGGTAACTCTACAAAACTAATTAGCCTATCTAGCTTCTAACAGCATCGTTTGCCACCAACAGAAGAAGCTCCCAGAACTGATGTGATTCATACCCTGCCAACATCCAAGGGAAAAAGAGACAGATGGGATTCTCTCAGGCTGTTCCCAAAGAGAGAACGAACAGGGACAGAAAACTTCATCTGCTATTCAAGACTCCACTGATCACGCACAGCAATTAGCTACTTTTCTCCAAACTAAGACTTTTAAGGATGGAGCAGTTAAAAAGTATTAATGCAACAACAAAGTTTTTTTCATGAGAGGTAAACACCAATGTGTCAAAGGAGATGCAATAGTTTTCTTGATACTCTGTTTTGTGCCAAGGGGAAAAAACAAAACAAAAAACATGCAGAAACCCAAAACACACACACCACACTACCCACCCATCCCATTTCTTATCACTTTTGTTAAGTAAAGAACCTTGAATATTCCAACCTACCTGTTTTGCAAATTCTACTATGATAGCTTTTGCACGTTCTTCAAATTCATCTTTTGTATTCTTTTTCTGCTTCTTTAAGGTGACAGCTACATCTGTATCTGGACTTTTTTTCCAGTCATACAATCTATCAATCTTGAAAATACAGCAGTATATCAGTTTATGCAGCTTACTAAAGGCCATCTTTATGCTCATGCCCCATTATCTGTGAGAAATAGTTTACCAACCAACTTAGCCAGCTATCTGCTCCAGTAATCAAATTAAATTTTTTTATTTGCTTTAGCTGCTATATTTAGCTGTTTGTGTATTTACCCAATGTCAGATGTTATTTCAGGATAGCAATACTACTTGAGGTTTTTAAAAGTCAAGCTATAATAATCTAGATTTATGTGGAAGAATTTTTTGTGCATTAATTACATTAAGTTTAAAACAAAACATTCAGAAGAAAGAGAGCCATGTATAGCTTCACATACACACACACAAAAAACCCAAAATCATGAAGGTGTTTCAGTTTTTTTCCTGAAAAGAGACTGCATTAGTTTTATGCAGAATTTTAAAACTCATTAGTGAATTTGGAGCCTTTCCCATGTAGCTACAAGAGAAGGGACCACAGTGGGTTGTTCAAAAGACTCAACTGCACTTCAGAAACACTTCTCCAAGTAAGTTTCCAAAGCAGGACGGACTTAGTACAAGAAACTATTAGATTTGCTGTACAAATCCAAACTACATCATAAGAAAATTGATTATAACCTGGTCAAATAATACAACTATAATTTGAAATGCAAGAACTTTTGGTTATTTAGTCTCAGGCTCACCATACGCCTGTCACAATGGCAAAAGGTATTTGGGCCTTCATGTCTGACCAAGCCAGAACTCTCTACTACTCTCCCACAAGGCCTTAAACACCTCTTCATCCAGTAGGTTGTTTGGGTTCTTTTAAAAAGTCGCTGTTTTCAGCAATGAGATAATGGCCTCCTCAGTTCCAACCACCTTCAATCTTAATGCTTTTTTCATTTCTTGAAGTATATTACAAATTTTACACTGCACATTAATAGTCCTCTGATAGTTCTAGCAGCATGTTCAATGGTTTCCAAAGTCATCGGACACAAGTAATTCCCATATATATGTATTCATATGAATTATATATAATTTATAAAGTCATCGCAACCAGGCAGTGTAGTTTCTCACGCACAGGATTTCTAAAAACAGGGCTGAAAATAACTGGCTAATTTACCATCTAATATTGCAAAGCCCGAAGCACTTCACACCAGTGATCAACATTACTGCTCCAAGGGCTTAAAGTCAGCTTGTCTTCAAGTCAAACTAAGAAATATCAGCCGTTAAAATACAGTGTGACTTTTCAGTGTGAATCTTGTGTTTGAATTTTACCAGAAAAGGGACAAAAATCCATACAGGTAGGTACAAGTGAAAAAACCACAACTGAAGTGCCACTTCCAGAAGTGAGAGTCATATACAGAAGTTACATAAGGTAACAAAATTTATCAGTAAGGATCGAAGAAGAACTGACTCTTCAGCAAAGCTCCTGTAAAGCCATTGTGATATCAAGGACACAAAAATTGCAAATGCAGGATTCAAGAACCACCACTTCAGACTTTAAACAAACAATTCCAGTTCAAGGAAGAAAACAGACAATTGTCAAATGCCAAATACACTTTCAGAATAGATAAAATACACTGTTAGAGTAAGAAGTTACACTACCTTGTTGAGAGCTACTATGAAGGGGCATTTCTTCGATTTCAACAGATTTATTGATTCAATTGTCTGTGGTTCCAAACCATGCATAATGTCAACTACAAGTATAGCAATATCACAAAGCGAGCTTCCTCTATTTCTTAGATTGCTGCGGGATTAAAACACAGGGGAAAAAAAATATCAGTCATGTAGCAACAAAATTTTAATAAAAACACCAAGTACAGTGTCAAACTTACACTGACAAACAAAAAGCTAAAACTGATCAAGTAGTTATTTCCCCTCAAAAAGTCAACCATATTAAAAAAAAATATTCAAATTACACTTTGCAAAGTTAGCAGAATTTATTAAAGTATGTGTAAGAAAAAAAGAAACTATTAATCTCCCAATAGTTCTCCTTTTATTACAATTTAAGATATGTTCTGGTCATTTTCTGAGCCAGAATTGAGACAGTTACAATGAAATCTGAAAAAGACTTTTTTTGGTACAATGCTACATAAACACTAAGACTATCACCATTTTATCTGATATAAACAGACTATAACATCTTTGGTGCCAAACAAGACCTGGCTACAAGATGGAAGAGCTGTAAGCAGTACGATGCCAAGGTACTGACCTGGACATTACCAAGTGCCTCACAACATGACATTTCAATGCTTGCAGAGCTTTATACTGAAGAATGTCACAAAGTCTTAGTCCTTATGTTTGGAGATTTCACCCCAGTGAGGTCAGTTATGCATGTCAAGTTTTAACCTTAAAAGCTAATTCAGTGGCTTGCCTGCATGCCACCAGTGTTCCTAGACAGTATGTGATCTCTGCTAAGACTCAGATGATTTGTGCAGTTAGTAGCTTCCAGTCTTATGAACTCAGTTACCTTCACATTGACACTGAGCAGGAGACTAGGACAGAAGTTTTAATTTTTCATAGCAGAGTACTTAGGTCACCTGAAATCCTCACTTTTTCTTCTCCAGCTAGCTTCCTGCTTCTGTCTTTCCTCTTACACTACCTATTTATTTACATGCTTTTTCAGATATTCATGGCTCAGTTGGCACAAAGACAGAAAATAAACCAGCTATAAAAGGCCAGCAATTAGCCAGATATAAAATGCACCTGCAAATGAAGCAAATCTACTTATTCCTCTACTTTAGGTTGGTTTTATTGGGCTTTTTTTCAGGCAAGAACGAATGCGATGAATTAGGCAAAGACCTTCCACTGTGTTAAAAACATATCCAGATGCTTTAGCCATCACTTCTGAGAAGTACAAAATTGTGAGAAAACATTACCTGAAAGATTCGTGTCCTGGAGTGTCGATTATCAGCATGCCTGGAATTTTTATGTTCTCTCTGTCAAACTAACATTTCAAATTATTAGCTATCTTAGAGAGATTACACAAGAATTAAAAAAAAAAACCAACAAAGTAAGAGTTGGCAACATTACTGACAGCCTGCACTTCAAGAATCCAGACACATATGTTAAGAAAGGCCAGCACTCTCCATAAACCAAACCAATCAAAGCTCATTTCAATATTAAAAAAAGTGGAGCAGCACATTCCTGTAGGTATCAAGTGGCCATAAGCTCAGATAAAACCTGTAAGACAAGGCAGCCTCCAGGGCAGTGAGATTTATCATCCTTGTCTTGATGATTTTCTCTTCTCCTAACTTTACATATTTAATAAATTGACTAAAATCTTGGAAAAAGCCATCACTACCAAGGCTTTTCAGTCAGCTGCTGTTGCAAGCAAAATAGGAGATAGTATCCAAAACGAGAAATACAGAACAGTTGCTATTTCTGTAACACAACAAAATTAATCACCCAGGAATTGGCCCAATTTCAGCACATACAGCAAATGCTACGTTTTTAACAGAAAATATACTCAGTAGATTTCAAAAGTCAATTTACAATCAAAATACTGACAAATAAACAGTCTATGCACATATATGCACTGTCCAAAACAGAGTAGGCAGTATTTGCATATTTTTTCTGCAGAAGGGACAATGCATTAATTGAAACCAAATGTATCAACTAAAATGAAAAACGAGACAGTCTCTCCTTTGGTGGGGGAAGGATAAGAATTAAAAAACAACAACAACAACAACAACAACAAAACAACACCAAAACAAAACAACAAAACAAAACAAAACAAAAAAACCAGAACAACTCCAAAATTAGAGATGGGGGATAAGTACATGCATCCATGTCAGGAAATGTCACAAAGCCTTAATTAGTTTACATTTCATAACTTTTAAGAAATAGTTGAAGTGCTATAACTTACATTTTTCACCATCTTGGTTTGCTCATTAATAGCTTCAAGCGGAACATTGGTTGCACCGATCTGCTGAGTGATACCACCAGCCTCGCTGTCCTGCACGTGAGTGTGGCGGAGCTAAAGACAAAAAAAGACCAGAAATATCTACATGTAAGAGACTAAAGTTCTCTAAGCACATTTTAATTCTTTCAGTCTTCAACCAAAAAAACGCACATGTAAACAAGATGCAGGTAGCACCTTCAACACCACACCTTACCTTATCTAAAATTTTGGTCTTGCCTGTGTCTACATGCCCCAAGACACAGATAACTGGTGCTCTGAGCTTTTCGGTGTTCATATTTTTGCTGTTTTCAGCTCGTCGTTTCTATATAAAAGATATGAAAATTGCTAAGTATAAACCAAAAACTACAGCTCACCTCTTGACTGGATTACATCTATATAAACACAGTGTTAACTGCAGGAGTTACATTTTCAAGACAATTTAAGGTCTGTCATTCCTCTTTAGGCAAATCAAAAATTTTAAACTAACAGTTAAGTTTTTGTTTGGTTGGTTTTGGTTACAGTCTAATAGACTAAGTCATATACACTAATATGTGGCTTTGTTCATGTGGCTTTGCATTCTGAAGAAGCATCTTGGGTGAAGAAACCAAGAACATCAGCAGCCACAAAAGTGTTGAACAGTTTAGATATACCTTTAAAAACCTGGAAATACCTACCTGTAAAGGATAAAAGCCTCTTTCTCCAGGAAGGAGAGAGGTGGAAGGGAACATCTCTGAAGTTGTCATCTTTGTGGTCAAGTTGTCTAAAAACAATACCTCATCTTCAGACAAAATCAGGTGGTTTTTTTTCTTATTTAACATAATTTCTGGACCTGCCTAAATATTAGTCCTGACACAGCCATCATTTTGACAAATTTGATAAAAAGGCTTTTCAATTAACTGAAAATTGTTTCTTACACAACAGCAGAGTCCAACTGTATCATATTACCTCAATTCTCCGTTTAGCTTTGTCATAAGCACGTTCTTCCTTAGTCCGGTCATCATCAGAGTCATACTCAGAATCAGAGCTAATTTCCTTGCTGGGCTTTTTTTCCATAGATTGTTTTCCAATAGCTTGGGAGTCTGCCTCTCTCTCATCTGAAGTCTTTTCATCCTCATCGTCACTGCCTTCACTATCTTCAGATTCTTCACTCTCTTCTTCCTCTTCCTCCTCCTCATCTTCCTCCTCCTCTTCCTCATCCACTTCATTTTGTTCTTTGACTTCAATGTGGACAGGTTTGCTCTCTGTTAAAAGAAATTTAAAGTAAAAATTCACTATTAAATTCACACTTATGGGGAAGACAACACCAAAAACCAAAAGAGAGACTGCTACAGAATATTGAGGACAGAGTGCTCACAAGTGCTCATCAAGATAATTTTTCAACTTTCAGTGTAAAAAAAGTGTTTCATGTTCAGAGCTGCTGACTTGAGTTTAGAATCCAGGCAAGCAGAGAGTTTGGGGTGGAGGGAAGAATGACATTATCAGCACATTTATGCTTAACATTATTTGCATACATTCAGAAAAAGTGACATCGTTTAAAGCTGTGTGCACTTCATAAATGAATGAATGTACCAATAACTTAAAAAAGAAAGACAAAATACTCCAAATTCACTACCATATAGATTCTGTATACTACTCATCAGGAATGCGCATTTAAGCACATATAATCAGAACAAATGTTCTCTTCTACACCTACAAAAAATCTCATCTTAACATTTTCCCAGACTATTCAGAGAATAATACTTTTCAGAGGAATTCTTCAGTAAGGAAACAAAAGAATTATCAAAAAGCAATTTTCTTTCCTTGAAAGCTTCCCATTTATAATTAGCTTGCCTCTTGTGATTTCTGAGGTAACACCCGAAACACTTTAAAGCCATGCATTCTCCTCCTTCATGTGCTGCTAGGATGCTCACTGCTCTCAGAGATTAGTTATTTTTCCTTACTATGCTGAAAGTCCATCAGTTTAGAAATACACTAAATCTGATTTCCAGGAAAGCTCCTCTTCTAGATCCCGTTGGCAGAGCCTTCAAATCCAAGCAGCAAGAAGTGCTATGTCCTTCCCCAGACAGTGGCACCAGACTAAAACTGTCATTCAAGAAAGTGATCAGCCCTTAGAACTCAAAGCAGAACAGTCCAGCACCATGGGAACACACGGCTGTATGTATCTGTATATAAAGTATTGTCCTTGAAAGCACAGGTGTCAGAAGTACAGGCCTGAGCAAGTAAAAGTACTTGATGAATAAACAGTCCTTGAGTATAAGAACCAATGAAGACATATTATGGAAGCACTAAGACCAGCAACTGACTCCTGTTCAGGATGGCTCACAGCAATACATCTTTCTCCACCACTGGAATAAAATATCTTCAAAGTTATCCCTGCACTCTTGTGCAGCTATAAGGCCCCCATAAACATTGCTATTGAGCACAAACAGAATATGGCCTTTGGCATACATGCACAGGTATACAGATGTTCAGGCAATTCTTTCCTTTCTTCTGCACCTGCCTCTGAATGAAGCATATCACAGAATGGTTTGGGATGGAAGAGACCTTAAAGACCATCTCATTCCAACCCCCCTGCCATGGGTAGGGATACCTTCCACCAGATCAGATTGCTCAGAGCTCCATCCAAACGGGCCTTGAACAATTACACGGATGGGGCACCCTCAGCTTCCCTAGGAAACCTGTTTCAGTTCCTCACCACCCTCGCACTAAATAATTTCTTCCTAATATCTAAACTAAACCTACTCTCAGTTTGAATCTATTCCCCTTTGTCCTATCACTACACACTCTCGTGAATAGTCTCTCTCCATCTTTCTTGTAGGCTCCCTTCAGGTACTGAAGGCCACAATTAGGTCCCCACGAAGCCTTCTCTTTTCCAGGCTGAACAGTATCAATTCTCACTGCCTTTCCTTGGGGGAGAGAACTTACTATCATGCGTTCCCACTAACCTTCACACTGTTTTAGCCTCTTTGAGAACTTAACCCAAAGGTACTCACCTAGATGTGGCCAGATTTGTGTAGTGAAATTGCTATGGCTTCAGAACAATTACTAGAGAAATACAGCATCAGGTAAAAGGTTTCCCTGAACTCCCCAGAGGTGGTTTAAGCACACATTAAGAGAAGAGGATTTTTAGACCCATAAAAAAGAAAAAAAAAATTCCAATTGATTCATTTTAGGTGGTAATTCTACACCAGTGAATACTTCCAAAGTGTCGTCTTGAGCAGTATTTTTGCAGCTTCTGAAAGCTCTCCCTTTGAGAAGAGGTTCTTGCATCTATTTATCATTACTGACCTCACAATTTACCTAATGGAGCAGAAGAAAAATCTAAATAAAGTAGTTTTCTACACAAACAGAAAACTCAACACAAAGAAACCTCTTAACCAGAAAAAGCAGACATTTGATATTTACATGCCCACCTTTCTCTCCATCTTCATCACTAACCATAGCTTCCCAGTCATCCAAACCTGCATCTTCAGTTTCATCTTCTTCCTCCTTTTCTTCTGAAACTAAGAAATCCAGCATTAAAGGTCAAGAAACAGTCCAGCAACAAAACATTTTTAGATACCCCTTCTTCTGACATACTGACAGCTGCAACTTACAAGTTTGCTGTTACCATAATTCTATCAAATTATCTCCATGTTCCATAAGTATTTAAGAAATAATCTCCAATTCTCTCCACGAAAATTGTATAGCCCTAGCATCTTTGCCTAGCAAACATTTTTGTGGAAGACATAGCAAATCTACTCATCTAGTTACTTTCTGCATATCGTGCCAGTGTCTGCATAATGCCTGCCACACAAACCTCTACCACAACCACCGTGTTGAAAGGCACTGCTCAGTTAACAGTCAGGCATGGATAACAGAGTGAAAGAGAAACAAGAATTCAAGTTGGATTACAGTATAATTTGAACTAGTGGGAAAATACAAATTCTCCATTAAAAGAACTCCAGGTGCTTCAACATGATCATACCATGGTTTCCAGAAGCATTAAATGTATACATAAATTCAGCAGGAATTCGGTCAGATATATGAAGAGACTGCAGCTCTTAATAAGAAACATATGGAAAAATGCAAACATGCAACCCTCTCCAAAAGAGGCATTATACAATATATATTTGTTGCAGCACACGGCGTGTTACAAATTCCAGCTCTCTGAAATGAAGAATATGTTCTCTACTGCTATAACATTAACTAGGAACTAACATTCTGCCAGTGAGACCTTTTCTTATGGCAGTGGAACGGCAATCATAAGGTAAGTCAAGCCAGAATTAGAGCACACATTGAGCTTTATTTTCAAAACCTGAACATATTGTCAGTATTTGTCTGACTTAAGAGTAACAATTGAAACAGTCTCCTTGCAGAGAAAGAAGTCTAGTACAATGTAATTTTGACAAAACAAGTACTGTGTGTAGACAAAAATGAGGGCAACAATCACTTGCTAGGCTGGTAACTCAGTTTCACAAGCTAACCCCTATCCACTGCATTCAGCACTTGTGAAAGCAAAACATCTGGAATAAAGAATACAATCACTGTGAATATTGCACTGTCAATACTAGAAGCAGTGTGTTTCCTCCCTATCTCCACCTAACTGCTGACAAAACAGCGTTGTAAAAAGCAAATGAAGAATCAAGGTTGCAAATCATAAGGCATTGAATGTGTCTGAGATATTTGCCTAAGCCAATCGAACACTGGAATGCACCCAGAATAAAGGACCCTTACTTTCTCACTTTGAAGCTTCATGCCTTTTTACTCCATCAAATTCCATCAGTTCTTCCCTTAAGAAAAAAATAACAAAAGGCAACTTCTTCAAGCAAGAATGGCCCCTCAGCCCCATCCAGCGAAGTATGATAACCACCATGCAACCTGACACACAGGCTGAAGTGTTTGAGGCTTATTAGCGCTACCACCAACCTGGTTCTGCTGGAAGAGGAGTCTCTTCTTTGACTGGTGTTTCCAGTTCCACAGCATCTTCAGCCGGGGAAGTTACCTCCACATTTTCTGAAATTATAGAACAGGAAATTGGTTGCTACATTCTTCCAAAGTGCAAACAGACTTAGACATACAGCTCCACTCCAGGTTATTCGGAAAACATTCGGCTTTCTAAGCAGTTGAACAGATTTATGAGATAGGTCAGTTATTGGTTAAGAGGATTACTATTGCTTTTGACATTAAAAGCATCCTCACTTTCTTTAAAAGACAAGAGAAAATGAAATCATACTAATGAACAGTTACATGTCCTCTACTGTTCCATTAAAAATAAAAAAACTGTTACAGTTCAGATAAGCACCATTTTCAATTCTTTACATGCACACCTTCAGTGGTAAGTAGCCCCATAGCTCATGTCAAATGGAGGGGAAAAAAGCCCCCACAAAGAAAAAGTAGCTAAATAAGAAGTAAATCTGATTTGCTTTAGCTTAAGGTTTAGTCTTGAGAAGAGCCACAGTAATAACGCCAGAGGAAATCTACAAACCACAAAAATAAAAAACTGACACATTCAACCTACATCTAACTAGAGAAATAAATTCTAGGTTTTCAAAAATGCAAGCTCTTTGAACTGCTCCTAACAAGTTGCACCCAGGAACTGAAATCTGGTTTTATACATAAAAAAACAAATGAACAAACTGTCTCCAACTTAAAAGAACAGTACTAAAATGAGGATCCCTTTCATTCTGGGACATCAACTTAGACTTAATTATAAGTAATTTCTTACACTACTTTGTATTTGACTTACGTATGCCCACAAAGCACTCAACATCACATTCATACAAGGCCTTCACATCCTGTACATCTCCAACATTTAGCAAATCTACAGACCATATCCAGGTTAGGAAAAAATTAGTCAAGTAGACTGTAAAACAAAGGATTAAGTGAGCTGTCTTGAAAACAACTATAGGATCCTAATGCATCAGCACTTGGATGTGATGGCAGGGGTTGTCAAAAGAACTTCAGAGGCACCTTGAAGTGTAACTAGTTTAGGATTAGCTGATTTATTTCACAAACATTTCCTGAAATGTGACTAATCTATTAAGTATCCCTATATGCAAATCACACCTTCTTTATTTTCTGGCTGCTGCTGCTTCTTTCTCTTTTTGTCTTCGTATATTGGCCTCTTCTTTGGCACAGAGTCTTTGGATGGCACTTCAACACCTGCTCAAAAAAGAAAAAAAATTAACACACAAACTTTGGTTTAAATGAGAACATGTTTTCCAAAAGTGGAAGATGGAGGAAGGAAAAATGGAAAGTAGATTTGATGCATTTTTTTAGCAAAGTGTAGTTCTTCAGATACTACTGAATTCCTTCAGGTACTGTGTGATTTACATCGCAGATTTGACAAGAATCAAGTTGTAAGGGTACATAAATAAATGGATTCTACTAACTACAGTAACAACAGAGGAGAAATGGCCTTTGTGTATGCTTAAGATGTCCAAACATTTTACCAGCTACAGAGATTCCTACATTTATACATTCACCTACCAATAAAGTGTCAGGTAGTGTTCTCTACAGTTACAAAGATACACAACACTCATGAATTAGTTTCTTTTTTTCAGTCACAAACCAGTTACCAAGAACAAATTAGGACATTTAGTTCATTGCAATGGAAACTGATTATACTTCACAGAAAAGCAGGAAAGTTCCTACATACCCCTGCAAATCCAGGAGGATAACATATTGTCCCCATGGACTAGCTAACTTGAGGCAAAACAATGCACTTGCCTAATTCAGCATGTGAATTAATTCAACAAGATCCACTGGTCTTTCAAGATCTGCAGCACAGTCCATCTGCTTTTCCTGGCCTTTGGACTAAGCCACTTCTTTAAGTACTTTTTCTTAAGTTCCACAAAAAAAAATATCTTTAAACTGAAAGTAGAACGTATTAAAAAGTTGGATATTTAAATTGTAAGATGATAATACAGACATTTAAATCTACTTAAAAAGTGGGGGGTGGGGGTTAGGGCACATGCTGCCTTCATTGACAACAGAGCAGCTTTACATGGCATCACTCAGTACTTTCCCTCCTAACTTCAGACAGAAAAAACGAACAACCACAGAGCAGTAACACATATGAAGATTGAACGGGTTTTATTTTTTGATTTGAATTATTATTATTTTAAAATTTACTCTTACCCTGAGCTTGGAGCAGTTTAAGAGTAGCCTCTGCTCTGGCTCTGGCTTCTCGTTGAGTTTTTGTTAAAAGCTTTCCCTCCTTCTTCAAACGCTCCTTCCTCTCTTTTTCCTTCTGTTTCTTTCTTTCTTTCCTCTCTTGTTCTAATCGTTCCTAGAAAAAGATCAAAAAACACGCAGAAATTTTAAAGCATGTTTTGCACAAAAGCTGCCCAACAGTATATTCTGTTCATGAGAAACATATTAAGGATTGATTCACAGAACATGATGAGTTGGAAGGGACCCACAGGGATCACTGAGTCCAACCCTTTAGGCCTGCACAGGACCATTCCCAAGAGTCACACCATGCGTCTGAGAGTATCATTCACCAGCTGCACCAGTAAGCATATACATTAAGATTATTTTCCCCCTTATTTTATCCTTGGAGTGAGATATAGAGTACCTCCTCTTTGCGTTTTGCTTCTAGTTCCTCCAGTCGTCTTATGCGTTCTTCCTCCTCTCTTTTTGCCCTTTCTTCCTCCTCTTTCATTTTAGCCAGGGCCTCTTGCATAGCTTTAACCGTGGCTTTACTGGGACCCTTTTTCTTCTCTTTCTCTTTTTCTTCTTTCTCACCTTTCTTTTTTTTCTTGTCTTTTTTCTTTTTGTCCCCCTCATTGTCATCAGCTACAGAAAAAAGAGGCATACATTCAAAGATACCAGAAATTTCAAAGATACTCTAAACACAATTAATGTTTCAAATATGATAAATAACACCAAATGAGGAACATTCCCACTGGCTTCCACATAAACATTTCATAATGGAAACAGCAAAACTGTCTCTTAAGTTACAAAGTCGGGGCCTGAAGTCTTCCAGGAACAGACTGACTGGGAAGGAAAAAAGTATTCTTGGAATATAGAACAGTAATCATATACTGTAATGAGAATTCACCACCTGGCTTTTGTTTTCCCATGAACCTGAACAAGCTACAGGCCAGAAAATACAGCCACATGTGAGCCAACACAGAGAGACAGACAAGGCTACCACATGCCTGGTATTCCCGATTCAAAACAAACCAACCAACTCACCTCACGACCTGTCACTTTTATGGCCTTATAAGAGCTACAATGTTTAAATTACATTTTTAGAAACCATGTTACAAACCCTCTGCTCCTGCGGGAGTCTCTCCTTTTTCCCCTGGGCCAGGGATTGCTGTGATTTCAGAAGTCTTATCTTCAGATTTTTTTAGAGATTCTTTTGGCTTTGCTGGTTCTTTACCACCTTCTAATTCTTCCTTCTCTTTCTGCTTCCTGAGTTTGGCTTTTTCCTCTTCACGTTTTTTCCTTTCACGTTCTTTTTTTTCTGCCTTCTTCTGAGCCACTGTTTTTACTTTGAATGAAGGTTCTTCTTCATCATCTCCACTTTCAGCAGCAGGAGCGGACTTTGGCTTTTGGTTTTTCTTTTGTCCTTTTCTAGATTGGGAGACATCATCTGATTCATCACCACTCTCGCCTGTAGACACTCCCCTGCCACGCTCTTTGCTTTTTTTAATGTTAGTTTCATCTTCTTCTGACAAATCATGTTTTTTATTTGACTTCTGAGTTTTCCCTTTGCTTTTCTTAAGCTGCATCTCATGATCATCATCATCACTGCCAGAAAGCATGTCTTGTTTTGCTTTCTGAGTTTTTTTAGATTTTTTATCTTCCACTTCTTCACTGTCATAGTCATTTTCCAGACTGGCTTTTTTACTCTTTCCTTTCCTTTTTTTGTCTTGTTTTGATAAGCTCTCTTCATTGTCATTTTCAACCTGGTAATTAAAAAACTCAATAATCAGCCATGAAAAATTACTTGCCATCATGAGCTAAGAAGTAGCATTGAAATATATCAAGAAAATCCTCTTACTGAAGACAAAGTTTGAAAGCAATAACTATTCCTGCTGAGTGTACCATACCTCAGCCCACAATTAAAATTTCTTCTGATTAGCTTTGAATAATTATCAGCATGAAGACATGGCTTCTGACAAAATCTTTCATCATTGACTTTACTATGAAAATACGATCAAGTATATTTAGGCCTGCACAGGACCTGCATGTCACACATAGGAACTGCAACACCACAACTTCTCTGGGACAGAGGTGTCTCGTATTTTAATTATTTCCTATTAGAAAGCCCACCTTCCTCTCAGTGTTCACCTTTCCTGTAGAAGGCTGTTCCCTGTCAACTTTCCCTCCTTGCGCCTCTATTGACAGTTCCTCCAGCTCCTTCAGGATATCATCTTCGCTAAAATAAGAAAGAAGTTAGGGTACTTAAGTAATTGAGTTTTTGGATAAGATCAGACAAATAGAAAAAAAGAAAACCAAACTTACTCAAAATCCTGTTTCTTCTTCTCTTTTTTCTTTTTGCCTTTGGATTTCTGAGGCTCTTGATCCTTTGCAGCTCCCGCACCTTCTATCTCGGCAGCAAGGGCATCAATATCAATATCATCTTTTGCACTAAAACGCAAAAGAAAACCAAGAGTTCAAACACTGCGTTTATATAAGTAGAAGCCATCTGCAGAAAACAAATAAAAGCTTCAAAAAGCAAAATCAATCACAAAACATAAGCAATGCAGGGAAAACCCCACACACTTCACAAACTCTTATGCACTGTTAACTTATTTCACTCAGTAGTGAAAAAGCCTTCACACATGTGATGATTGAAGGGTGGTGGAACAGTAAAACATATTCAGTTTTTGCAATACTGACTTAAAACATTTAGCTATGATATATGATATAACTTCTTGGAAGAATGTAACTAGACTATTTGACTTTGTTCCTCCAAAAGGTAAGTTGTTCAGTCCTTCAAATCACATTCGGTGTCACTGACAGAAGAGCAGCCACCACAATGACAGTGTAAAAATTACGCACAAATAGAATATATTTTGCAATTTATAACCAGGAAATTCTACTAAGAGGTACTTACCTGCTCCTTTAAACACCCTTTAGCAAACAAAAAAACTACTGTGTTTTTATCTGGCAAGTAGGTGGAAGTTCTTTACAGCTTCCAACTTACAATAACAGTTGCCTATGTTTTGCCATCAGACTGAAAATTTTATTCTTATCTTTCAAGAAAGTAAGTCTCACGGAGGAAGAGAGTTCAGCCCCAAGACAGATTTTAAAGCAGCTCATAAAAATACCAGTGCAATTGGCAAGCAATCATTTTCATCACTTGCCTTAGTATTACCTCTTCCAAGCCTAAAGTAAGCCAAAAGTTTCTGTTCAGATGTTTTACCACCTAATCACGCTCAGAATACAATTGTAAGAAAGGAGACTAACTTATCCCCTGCATCACACTTAGACCCAAACTGGTCTATTAAAGTAACAAATATTAGGATGCTACCTTTATCACAACCTGCAGTTTCAAAAACCATTTAATCAACAAGCTGTTAATATTTCAATTAACTCCCTCTTAGAGATGTGGGCAGAAAACTGCTGTTCCCCAATTTCACTGTCTCAATAATTACTATCGAGTTAGGACAAATTAAAGGCCGACCCATCAAGTACCTGAAACTAGAACCAGAAAATAAGGGAAATAAATTTCTTCCAAATTTAGGATTTCCAAGATACCAGCAAATTCTAAACTACCAGAGCTTCAGTCTTGCCAATTTATAAGCCCAGAAGCTGAATCTTAATTAAAAAACACCCAAGTACTTAATTATTCATTTACAGATTCTGAAATTCAGCAAGCCTAAGTTGCATTTGTCTTTGCAAAAAGAAAGGGATGAATCATTTTACAAGCTTAAGTGAATGCTGACATTCACAAACCCACTTTATGCCAAATATTGGGAATATGCAGGTCACCAAACACTGTTTATATGTGACCATAGCCCAACCAAGCAACAAGGCACTTCATTTTTTTAAAGGCCAAGACTGATTATTTGCATTTCTAAGATCTTACATTTTCTCCTATGTAGACTGAACTAGTAAAAAGCAGTCCAACAAAGCACCTCACTGTACAGCATCTGTATTAGCAGAAATACTTTTAGTCAAGAGAAGAAAATACACACCTTAAATATACCCAGTAACAATTCCTACGTGCTGACATGATTAGTAGTACATTTGTCAAAAGAAGTTTATCTCGCAAATCGTTAATGCAAGATTTCTAAAGCAACCCTCATTTTCCTCAAGAGAAAAACTTCTTGGCCGTTTCCACCTTAAGCGGACTTGATAGTTCAACAATTTAAGAGTTGTTTTTATAAGTAGTTTAACTGGCTGTACACCAGGGGTAAAAGCTGAAATAAAAATATCATTCATCTCTACACCTAGAATTAAAGCCCTGATCTCAGGCTAATTATACTACATCTAATTATACTACTATATGACACACAGGCTTTCACACTTGTTTTTGCATTAATTTTGAAGAATATTGTGTTTTTTAAGCACACTTGTTTAACTCCTTTTACTCTAGGAGCTAATGGAGGAGACTGAGTCAAATCCAAGCTTTAAATTTTTTGAAAAGACCAAAATACATACTCTACTACTACTAATTCCAAGGCCATGTTGCTCCCGTTACCACAGGATCTTAACCATGTGGTTGTAAGGACACTCAAGCACTGGGCTTTTACCACCGTATACTTTACACAGATATTCTCAAGGCTGACTTTTCACATTGCAACTAAGCAGAAAGTTATGTCCAAACATAAAACACGTGGGTTTATTGATACAAGCAAGGAAGACGCCTATGGTCCATTGTGTTTTCCAGGATACAGGCTTTAAGGGGATGAGGGTTTATTTTGCTGCTAAATCAACTCAGTTCAACTGAACCTTGAAGAAGAAATTTTTTCCCCAAGTAAGTTATCTCAAATCAAACACTGAAGAAACTCATTCACAGACATAAAGCTTTAACAACAAGAACAGTTTAGGAATAATAAGAAAGGCTGTCCAGTTGTTACAATAGTGGCATCAATACAGCAAAAAAGCCTTTCCAAAGTTGGCTTGTAGTGCTCAGTTTCTGAAAAAATGATCAGTGGTTTCTGAGAAACAATCTGTACTTTCCACTACACTTCCATTTACTAAGAAGTGACACAGAAAGCTTCAAATACTTGAGCCTCAACAAAGTAAAATTAAGACTGCATGCTCTTACATATACAGCAATATATACAGCTATAATCCTTAAGAATTGACAAACACAAATATCACTGGAAAGCTAAGGAATTCAAACATTGGCTTCCAATACTACAAGTGTATTCCCATACTGATCTTGAATTTTCTTACCTTTTAAAACTCCAGTAATACTCCAGTAGAATTTCATAATACAAGAAAGTCAAAAAGAAGATTGAGAAGGTGCTCTCCCTCATCCTGGGAGATTCACATGTTATAAGGAACCCACTACACTTAGATACTTAACAGGAAAGCCTCTTTCCTACTGGCATTGTTAGATACACCTAGGATTCTCTGTCCACAAACTTTTTTAAGCAGTCCCCAAACACATTTCAGAAATGTAAATGCTTTTGCAAGAACCTCTTCCTCCAAGATCTCCAAAAGGTCTCCACTCAGCCTTTACAAGGGTTACACCCTAAGAGGGCCTGATACAAGAACATGAAAGGACCAGAATGCTCAAATGGGTTTCCAGTTTTGACCTCAAACTGCTTTTGCATGAAGACTTTATAAACAGATTTCACAGCCTCACTACCTTAGACCATCAAGCTCATAATGCTTGGCACCAAAAAAATAACCCCACCTTTCCCCAACACAAGAGGCTCAAGCGGGTCTGGAGAGTGCAAAAATGAAAACAAAGTGCTACTGCACTGCTGAGAAGGGGTTACTTCCCCGATTTTCCTTTGTTTCCCAAGGGAAGTTTAAGCCACCTCTCTTATTCACACACTTTTGACTCCACACTTTAATTTTGCTGCCAGACATAAAAAGAGCTCTGATACTGCTAAAACAACATTTGAATGCATTGATATACAGCAGCAGTTAGGTGTACTTCACTCAAACCAAAACAAGCACTTGTCAAAACAAATGGTTGCAGACATTACTCCATGGAGGTTCGAGCCTAATATAAGGCAAAACTCTGCAGTGGGGAAGGACACAGCAGTCAGGAGAGGGCAATAATCAATAAAAAGTACATGGAGATCACTACATTTCAGACACCAAACAAACCTCTTTATTTACAATTACATTACTAACCAAAAAAAGTGCTCTAAATTTCCCCAACAAAATTTTGCCATTTAAGCAGAATTACAGCAACATAAGACTAAAAAATATTCCAAAGCATTTTTAAAATGCATAGACATATTTACATACTTTATACTGAAACAACATTTATCTTAATGCTCCAGAAATTACATTAAGAAATCAACTGTTGCCCAAAAGGGTTCCAGTATAAGTCATCTGCATAAAATAACGCAAACCTACATTACATGGGGAAAGAACCTTAAGGACAGATTCCTGAATAGCCACTGGGTACTAGTTAATGCTGTGCTAACACATCACTCTGTACCAAACCAAGATCAACCAGACCATCCCAAATACACTTTGGAGACTTTTAAAACAGGCACGGCCAACTGAGGAAGTTAAGTAACATCTCTCACGCAAACAAAGCATCAGATAAGGTCAGTAACAAAGTGATACTCAAAACAATCTAAGCTGCTCATGTTACATGTTAAACAAAATCAGAAACAAATAAAGCTACAATCCCAAATACTGCTTATAAGAGAAATATGAATTTTTTTCAGTGATGATGAAATCAGTTAGGAAAAATAGATCTGTCACCTACCGCAGCTCAGTCAGATGTACAAAGACAGCCAGTAGCTCTCCTACTTACAAGATCCCACATAGCTGCAAGCTATTGAGTCAGAAAAGTGGAAAAAAAAAAATCTCGTGACTGTTAGATGCACGTTCTGTAGAAAAAAAAACAATACCACTGTGTTTATCTAGCTAGTACGGCAAGAGAACAATATTTAAGACTAGAAGCAGTTAAAAAACCCAACAAACCAACCCCTCAGCTATTACATCACATCTGCCAAAAAATACAAAAATATTACATACCTTAAGGTGTTGGCCTTTTTTTTTTTGTTTTTGGAGGGGGTGTGTTTTAAAAAACATGAAAAACAAGCACAGATTTGGATCAAGTTCTTTTTCTGACGCAATGGCTTGCAACAGCCAGAAGCTAGAAAATCCCTGTGGAAGCCATCTGGAGGCCAGAGTTGACCCTAGCATAACCTCTGATTTATAGATCCTCAAACTTATGTTAATCCTACTTTCCACATTCTAAGGTTTGCTTTAGTCTTTTATAGGCATACTTTGCCATTTTGCTTAAAAAAAAAAAAACAAACCACCTCACTTAGTGAAGTTCACAGTTCCTAACACTTGTTCACAATCTGCAAGATGTATTTTTAAAAAGTTTCACCTTTTCTTTCACAGTCTACAATATTAGAGGTGCTCATCAATGCACTGCTCATCACAGCAGAAGTTGTAGTGCTTCAAGTCCAGATTTAAACTTATCATTCTGAAATAAGATAAAAACTATCAACTATCAACAGCTTCCTTATAAAGTATGTCAGTTACAAGTAAACTTAACTATCATTTCTCTCTTCCAGGGAAAATTAAAAAAATTACTCCAAGTACTGGCATAGTTAATCTACTCATCATCTTGTGACTTTCACAGTGTGAAGCTTCCATACAAAGGACAGATAGTACATGCAATATAGTCTCTGTAACAGAAAAATCTAGGCATGGAAATTTGAAAGACTTCCTGGGCATTGCCCGGGAAAACAAAGCCAAATGCAGAAAGACAGAACTACAGCTATTGAAATAAGAGTTAATGGGCTTTCATAATTTTTCTTTGCTCAGTGAACTTCTGCAGCTAAAATGCATAACTGCTCTTCCTTGCCAAACAAGCTCCTCCACTTTCCATACCAGTTCTAGTGAAGGAAAGCCAGCTGACACCAACAGCATTTTACAGATACTCTCTAATAACAGACAAGCTCATTATATTAGCAAGACCATCAGTCAGCATGCATGTTTTCCCCACATGCTCTCCTAAGACCACACACAATTAGGACTTTCAGTACACTTTACAGCACCTACAATACAAATCCCCAAACACAAGGAAAAACTTCATTATAAATAGGCACTGCGCAGCTACACGTGACAGAGATGGCATCCTGACTAGGCAGCAGTGAGATAAAGAGCAAAAGAAACAACTAATCCGTTCACGAGCTGAAAGAGTGAAGCAACAGGATTATACAAAGGAGCCGATTTGTCCTCATTCATATCAGTTTGACTCTATTGAAATTAGGCAAATGAAACTGCAGAAATTAAATGGAAGAATTCAGCTTAAAATGAGACAAGCCCCTAACTACTGAAAATCCAACTTCTAGCTTTGCAAATAAAGTCAACAGGATAACACTCTCCTGCTGAAACCAAAACTAAAGACTATACACAGATTCAAAGATTACAAGCACTTTTTGATCCATTGCACTGACCGACACATACACAATTACTAATGCTTGCCTTCATCTTACAGCTAACATGCCAAGCTAAACTATGCTAAAAACCTTTTACTTCAGATTTGTTTTAGGCTGTCTCTGCACAGATGAAGCTGAAATGTAAGAAAACACAGTACAATTAAAAACAGACTTTAAAAAGCCCTGCAAACATTAATGAGCAAGGGACAGAAGAGTCAGCAAGTCGACAAAGCAAGTTGCATCACTGCTGTGAACTCCCTGCCCACATTCCTGCATAATCAGAAGACTCATTTTTGCTGATGCAACTTAGGAGGCATTTCATCAATTACGTGATACCAGCTCTTCTAAGCACCTTCAAAAGAACACTGCTGTCATTAAGTCATTTTCTTTTGCTTAAAAAAAGTGCTGTTGACCTTCAAAAAGATTGAAAAGGAGCTGTTTCCCTGTGTTTGGTTTTATAACAGTTTTAGACCAAGTAAAACCAATACTTTTAGACAGGTCTTTACCATTACTTCCCTAGAGCACCTTACCCATCCTCTGTATTTAGGGGTCATAAGCATTTCTAAATAAAAGGTTATGCATAGGTAACTTGCTGGTTTTGGATATCTGTAGGTGTTTCCACTTGTAGGCATTAAGACTGTTTGAAAGACAGAACGCCAAATTAAGTTCCTCTAGAGAAACTGGTTTAAACTGCTACAGGACATAAATCACTTTAGAAGTTATCATTTCATTGTTCAGAACCCCACACTTGTTCTTTAAGTGGGTTATGAAATAAAAAAGGCAAGCATCTGCTGGCTCAGCAGGGCTGTTCAAAACGAAACAAAACCCTGGCCTTTTTCTCATTTGACCTATCAAAGTACCTGAACACCACAGACTTCTCCTCTTAGAGTAGATGCAGTCAAGTTGTTTTTCCCCCCACGGAAAACATTTAAGTTACTTATGTCTAAGACAGTTTGACATTCAGGAAAGAATGAACTGCACTCCTTCCTCAGCCCATAAAGTGAAGGAGTGTCCATGTAAGCACTAGCTATGCAACCCACCACTGCCACCAACAGTGCTTAAAGAATAAAAATAAAAGTCACAGCTGCAGAAATAGGGCACCTTCCTCTTGCCTTTTCCTCAAGCTGTGGGGCAGGGAAGGGGAGAAGTAACTTCCATCCCCATTCCCACACACATTTTCCCCTCTCATCATCTCAGATAATCTTGTGGCCCTAAACCCTCACAGAAAACACTTTTTCTGGCAGCAGAACAAATTACACACCTGCATTGTACTGTGGGCATGTAAGCACTGAATCCACTGCAATGGAAGCAGTAACAGCTGGTAGGTGGGGATGGAGAGAGTAGCACCATAATGTTTGAAATGTCTGACAGCTCAACTGAATTGAGTTTTACATGAAACTACACCTCTGTGATTTTTCATAGATGAAGGAAGCTGATGAAGCTACCTAATTACATGAGACAGCATGTAATGACTAAAAGGGTAATTGCTTTTCATTCAGGCTCCCAAGACAATGATTTCATTTTTAATATTAAAGAACCATGCCTTCTCTTTCAAGTTTGGCTGGAGAAAAAGCGACATAACTATCAGCTAAGCAAAACCTTCTGAAAAATGGTAAGACAACATAACCTTCAACACAAACAGGTAGGAGAAAAAACAGAAAATCTCCTTTATTCCACCTAGATTTAAAAAAAAAAAAAAAAAAAAAAAGACACACCACAGCCTAAAATTCCCATTTAAACAAAGACACAGTAAAATTTCAAGACAAAAAGTTTATGTTGAGGCTACTCGCTGGCAACACAATCTCTGGAAGAAAGCAGCTCTTCAAGGTTCAGTTTATATGTTTACATCTCAAGAGAATAAGACCAGTAAAAGCATGGAATATGAAACACTAAGCAAAAAAAACCCAGCTTTTGGTCTTCCCTGACCTAATTCTTTTGGGTTTAGGAAAAGTGCAAAGATGACAGAAACTACCTCCAAGTTCAGAGTTTTGTAACTTCCATATCATACACATCTCACTGCATAAAATCAAACTACATCACAAAAATATAATTTAAAACAACTTCACAAAATACACTTTAAATTGTCTATAATCCTGAAGAGCAAAGGACACCCACCTACTTTAACTATAATTAAAACCAACACTTCAACTTGTAGTATGTATTTCAAGAAACATATTTCAGTGTTAAGATTTAAAAGTTCAAACTATTGTAAAAAACCACCAAAAGAAACCAAGCAAGCAAAGACCACAACTAAAAA
>VWZG01013004.1:0-68017 GCA_013396735.1 Grallaria varia | reverse complement strand
CGCGCCCCGCCTGCGACGAGGCCGCGAGCCCCGGCCGGGCCTGACGCCTGACTCAGCGACGTGCGGGCCGTGTCACGCCGCCGCGGGCGGTCCAGGGCGCGGGTCCCTGCGGCGGGACGATCAGGGAAAGGGGACCCCCATATCCCTCACCTCTCCTCGCTCCGGTTCTTCTGTTTCTTGCCCATAGCGGCGGCACCGACGCGCGCCCGACCCGTCAGCGCTGCCCGCGCGCCGCCCCGCGCATATGGCACCGCCGCACGCCGCGCAGGCGCCGGCCCCGCCCCCGCCGCTTCGCTCCGCCCCTTCCAGGCCCTGCCGCGCCGCGCGGCCTGCGCGCGCTGGCGCCCCCCGGCGGCCGGAGGGGGAACGGACCGCACCGGCTTCGGGAAGCCGGGCTCGCTCCCGGCGGGATGGGCCTCGGGCAGCCCCGGGAAAACGTCCGAAGGACGTCCCGATCCTGTAGTTTTACCTCCTGGTCCTCGGGAACACCCGGGAAAACGGGGCGACGTCCTGAATCTGTAGTTTTCCTCCTGCCTCCCTAGGGGGCCCGGGACTTGGCAGGATTGTGGCCCATTTGGCCATGAAACCTGACTGAGTCGCCAAAATTGTTTACCTGCAGGCGAATAGGGCGGCTAGGTCAAAGTGCGGGAGCAGAAAGGTTAAGGGGGAAGCTTTTAGGGAGCAGGGCAGCAGCACAGGCAGCAAGTCAGATGCTGGACATGCCCAGGACACCTCACTGCTCCTATGGGGACAAAAACCACCTTCCCCCAGCCCTTCACGGGCTCTGCTGGTCCATCATCCCCAGCACTTCCCCACGCTGGAGGAGAAGTGTAACCAAAACTCCACCATCTGTCCCTGAAGTGACTGGCCTTCCACCTAACAGGGGGGCCGAGGAAGCAGCACCAGAGTTATGGCAATGACCAAACTCAGCTCCAGGGATGGAAGATGTTCCCTGGTAGGGAAATTGGCTGCAGGGCAGCACTGAAAATGTGGCAATTCATTCCCTCCTTGCCAGACTTTCTCAGTGTACAAAACTTTCCCTGCCACTACCCTCCAAGGAGCCTTGGGAGCAGACGCAGGTCCTGCTGCTGCGGGGCAGGAGGTGGCTGATGTTCACAGACACGTGGAATCAAGGCAGCAAACAGCGTACTGGGACAGAGGGGCTCTCCGGTGCGTCCCCATCTCCTCCTGGCAAGAGCTAAAGAAGATGGAGCAGGAATAACAATGCTCACAGGGAGCACAGGCATCACTCTATGTATTTATTTAACAGGCTTTGCGAGCTGCACGTGGTCTGCCGTTGTCATCACCCCATCGTAGTAATTCCTTTGGCAGGCAGAGCAGGCCTCTTCACCTTTCAGCCCCAGGATCGCCTGACGCCCTAAACCCCTGACCTCTTTTTTCTCTTTGCCTTTGAACAGCTGTTGCTCCTTATCAGTCTCTCCCACCCCGGCTCCCAGCAGAGAAGGCCGAGCTTATCTTCCCGCCGCACCTTCCCCGCCAGCACAGTTCGGCACCGGGGAATCCGATTTCCAAGAAAGAAGAAAGCAGAACACTTGTGTTGGTTTTTGAAAACACACTTTAATATCCCACCATTTAAATCAGCGGCTCTTCCAGCGCCCTTACAAGAGGAAGCAAATAGATGAGAAGCCCCGGCTGCTGCAGCGCATCCCGCGCTGAGCGGCACCGCTCCCGCAGCGCCACTTACCTCCCACCATCGCTCCGGGGGCCGGGCCTCGGCACCACACACACCGCCCGGCCCCGACGAGGAATCCCCAAGAAAGCAGCGGCGGCGGCAGCAGCGCAGCCGCTCCCGTTACAGCCGCGGGAGCCCGCGGAGAGGCAGGCGCGGGGCTCGGCCGCGAGGGGCGGGGCAGGNGGGTGGCGCGGCCGCCGGCCCGTGGCCAATCAGCGCGCCGGGGAGTCAGTTCCGCGCGCAGCGCCCCGCCCCGCCTTGTGNTCACCAGCGCCGCCCCTCGCAGGGCGGTGAAGGGAGGGGGAACGCGCAGCGCCCGGGGCGGGGCCGCCTGCTCGGGGCGGGGCTGTGCCGGGGCGAGAGGCGGACGGGCCGTTCCGCGTGCCCGCAGGCGGTGCGCGCGCANGGGCCGTGTCGCGGGCGGCCGCAGCGCCGGGCCCGGGGTGGGCGGTGCGGTGTCCCTGGAGAGCCCTTCCGACCTGGGTGGGTGGGCCGATGACGAGTTGTCTGTAGCGGCCCCGCGGAGGGGGGCGCGCGCGGCGCCTGCGCGGTGTGCCCGCCGTGTGCCGCCCCCTCGGGCGGGCCCCCCGCGCCCCTTCCCTGCCCTGCCGGCGGAACCGCGTCCTCCGCAGCGGTGCCGAACCCCCGGCTGCTTAGGAAAGGCCTGTTGGCACCCGGAGTTCCGCTGGGAGCCCTCGGGCTGTCGCGGGGTCTGGCTGGGATTGGTCTTATCTTTCCCTTCCTGTGTGTTGGGAGCGCGGATTTCCCTCTGCCCCGGGTTCGCTCCCTCTCCTGGGCACCTCTGGCCTCTCGTCTGTGCTGGCGAGGTTCCTCTTCCCTCTGGAAGTACGAAAAAGGGGGATAGGGATCAGACTGTGTGGTGAGCAGCTTTGGGAGGAGGGACGGGAGGCGAGGTGCTGCGAGACCGAGGGAGCGTGTCAGTGACACGCGTGGAGTGGCGGCGGGCTGGGCGCTGCTGGTGCTGCAGCGCTCTTGGAGGGCTGCCCTCGTCTTGGTACTTTGCTTGTCGCTACTTAAAATGCTTCTCTTGCCGCTGTGTGCAAGGTGTTGGCAGAGCCAGCGGCACGGGCAGTTCGACTGCTTTGAAATACAGCCAGGAGTGTCCTAAACCCAAACTCAGCGCATCAGAACCGTGGTCTGCAGGTTGAGAATCTGAGCAGGGTGACGGTGCACTCTCCCCGTTTCAAAACCGTCAGTCGCTACACTGACAGTTTTCTGCAGTGTAAGTTTATTGGGGAGAGCAATCAGTTGTGTTGTCACAGCTCTTCATGCACCCCGGTTAGTATTTTGTGCCGTTTGATGTGTTTGAGCAGGGAGAACTTTACAGAAAATGATTTTGGCTGTGTTTTTTCACACAGCAATTAGGTAGTGGCTTTTAAATCCTATTGCTGGCTGCCATAGGGTGGTGTTTGCAAAGCAGTTTTCTGGTACTAATTAAAGCAGTGTATTGGCCTAAAGCGTTTGCTGTTGAACACCTCATCTTTCTTGTAGTGGAGGAGTGTTAATGTAGACTTAAATATGTTAATATGCCTAAGGTGCTTAAAGTAATTGTGTTTAAACTACTGCCAGAAACTTATATACTGAACATTACTTAGACTTGTTCTGAGACATGTCTCCTATATCAGCAGCTTGGAGCTTTCCAACTGCATCTTCTTGTTTCAGAGTATTTATTAAAGGTAGATGCATCTGGCTCAGAATGAGTGTTCCTTTTGGAACAGGTGAATTTTTTCTTCTTTATATTGGCAAGCAGTTTCAGGTTCCTGAGCACTTTCAATAGCTGGCTTTGGGGCTGAGAACAGGACATGACTTATGTCTTTGTTGCGAAAGCCATTCATTGTGAAAGTATTCTCCATAGGGAGTTGCAGTATAGAAAAGAACTATCTACTCCTATCTTCAAACAGCATGGCATTTTTTTCTCTAGGCGTGAACTGCAAGTAAAAAGAGATCGGGCTTTTAATGTTGTGTAAATGTTAATTCCTTGTATTGCTATTTCCACAGCTCTAAAGAGATCACTTTCCAGCTAAAAATGGCTGCTGATACCTCTGTTGACATCCTTCAGAAAGTTCTGGAGAATGAAATACTTCAGTCTACCAAGGTTGTGGAAGAACATCTGGATGCTGAAATACAGAAGCTGGACCAAATGGATGAAGATGAACTAGAACGCCTTAAACAGAGGAGGCTTGAAGCACTAAAAAAAACCCAGCAGCAGAAACAAGTAATTCCTGTAGTACAGGCTCTTGATGTGTAGCATGTAACAGACTTTTTGTAAACCTTAGGAAAGTTGTATATGTGAATTAAGTGGTTTGGTGTTGGTTTGGGTTTTTTTTCCTTCTTCCTCACCTTTCCATGCATATTTATTTTAAATTATCTAGGAAAGCGAGTGTCTGTCCATTTGTGTATGCTTTGTGTTTTTTAACAGATGAGAGAAGCACCTCTGTGATTGTTTACAATAAGGATAGGATAAAGAGTCTCATGCAGAGATTTGAGATATTCATGAACATTGCTATCAGGAAGCATAGGCCTTGTGGGCAACCAAAACATAAGCCTTTAGGCCCCTTTGTTTCCTTCTTCAGAAGCTTACTTCTGAAGCTTCTGCATTGTTAGTTATGGCATGTAAGTGATGTATGCTGTGCTCTTAAGGTATTTTGTAGGAGGATGATAGAGGGTTTTTCCTTGTTCCTAGGGTGGAATCATTTGTTGTGCTCTTTCTAACCCAATGGAATGTTGTCTTTGTATGACGACTCATTTCTTCTTACAGGAAAGAAATTCTCATTTGGTCCTGATACCTCAAGTCAAATTGTGGTCTCTATGCTCCCTAAAAAGTCTCTTTGAACAATAGTTCTCACCAAAATTTTGGTAACATACGGTGTGAGCCCTGAACTGTAAACAGGGAAGCCATAGGTTTCTTAGCTTACTCCACCTAAGCAAACCTAACCAAAGAAATAGATTGTGTTGGGGGAGGGGTGACTGGGTTCAAAGGAGATGCTCTGTCTGTGATGGAGTCCTTAAAACCTAATGTCAGGATTCGAAACAGGAATGCAGTAAAATTTCATGGCGTGATTGGGGTGCTGGAGGACAGGCAGCATTAGCCGCTTGGATTCTAAAAATGGAAGTAGAGAAAGTGGCACACCATTTGCCTATTTGCTTGCTTTCAGAAATTCTGTCTATGTTTGAGTCTAATGTTTTCCTTTTTCATAAGTCATAGCACTTGGATGTCCTCTATATGAACATGTGATAGACCTCATGCAAAATCTTTTTCATGTTATTTGGTCTTAAGTCACTGTTCTCATACACTTTCAAAAGCAAATGTGAAGCAAGATACTACCTAGTAAAAGGAGTGTGCTAGCACACTTCCAGAATAAAATTGTGCAGAAGGGAATTAATGCATACTCGTCATCATTTGCATCATGATGACTTTTTCATATGCTCATACTTCAATGTGTTTTTAATTATACAATATTCAGGAAATTCTTTGTTCTAATTTAGCTTACAGGATATCTTTGGTTTTCTTGGAGGCCTTTTTTTTTTTTTTTTTTTTTTTTAATTTTCACTCTGCTAAGACAAAACTGCAAGATCAAGAGCAGTGATTTATTGAAATTTTTCTCCCCCATTAAACACTGAAGGTTTTTGTCAAATTTTGTCATACTGTGCTACTTGTAGTCATTTAGCAATGGCCTCATTGTTCAGCCACAGATCTGCTGTTGAAAAACAGGCAAGCCCAAACCTAGGCCTAGTGGTATTTGTGTATTTTCAAAACGTAACTGAAGTAGAAGGAGTAATTTAATTCTCCGTTACTGTATGAAATGCTTTTTTAACTGCATGCCCCCTCTTTAATTTTTCTAAAGTCTGTAGAGCTTGCATGACAAATGCAGGACTAACAAACTCCATACTAATTATTTCCTTTTTGTGTTCCAAAAGGAGTGGCTTTCGAAAGGACACGGAGAATACAGAGAAATCCCAAGTGAGAGAGACTTTTTCCAAGAAGTCAAAGAAAGTAAAAATGTTGTCTGCCATTTCTATAGAGATACAACATTCAGGTATAGTAAATAAGCCATACGGAAGAAACCTTTTGTGTAAAGATGTCTGCAAAAACAGATGTATTCTTTTGTTCTTTCAAATCCCACAAATAAGTAGGCATTTTTAGAGGTATTCAAATGCCTTCATTACAAATCTCACTCACTTCTCAAAACATTGGATTTTTTTTAAAATGTGTTTTTTCCATTACAGTTATTCTAAACATGATTTGACAACAATTAATACTCTGTTACATAGTTGATTAGAACATAAATATATAATCTCTGTGGCAATATTTGAGAGACTGCTATGTTTCATTATGGATTTAGTTTGAGACAGCTAGGTCCATAAATGCAGTGACCATAGAAGAACAGCATTTTGAAAGATGGCTTTGGTTATTCTAGATAGAGATATTCTGGGCAGGTCTGGCTAACAAAAATACAACCAAAATCTTGTCTAGGCATTTTGAGAATTTAACCTTTTACTTTGAAAGGATCTCTGGATACCACTTCCAGCTGCTTTCCCTTTGTGCCTATGCCTTTGTGATTATGTCACTTTTTTTAGGGTAGGAGACACCTAGATGTGAGAATATGTCCTGACTCAGAATAGGAACTGAAAATAAGATCTCCCACTTCCTTGGAAGAATTTCAGAAGTTCTGGGTTGTAGGCTGTTCCTTACTGGGTCTCTCTCAGTGTGTTCTGTTAAAATGCAATTGGAAAGTAGAGTAGTTTATTGAAGAAGGAGCCAGTTGTCCTGTTTTTGGTTTGTTGGGCTTTTTTTTCCCTCCAAAGGTGTTATGTTCTCTCTAGCTTATAGAATATAAACTGAAACAGCCTCAGTGTGAGAAATGGAAAGAAGTTGAGGCTGGATTATGCAACGAGGTATCTGTGTCCCACATTTTCCAAGTTAAGTGTTTAAGTTTCAGAAATACACGAAGCGGTTCTATTTGGCTAGCTTTTACTCAAAGAAGTTGAAAGGCTATCACCACAAATAAAGTGGCTTAGAACAGGTTTGGGTTGTTTAGTTCTTGTTTTTTGAACTGACAGAGTCTGGTAGACTCGGACTGGAGAAGGAACTTTAGAGGAAGTGCTTTATAAAATGTGTTGTGCTGACAAGCAGTTTGAAGCTCGTGTCTTGTTAACCAACCCACCATACCAGGATGCTCTCATCTTTTCCCAGTCCAGCTTTTTGATCTGTTCAGCTCTCCTCACAAGGGTTCATGCAGCTAAGCCAAAACGCTTAGAGATGGTCCAGAAAGCTGAGGTGACAGGTGACAAGTCCACAAACATTTGCCAAGTATTTTGAGCCGTTCATGTCACTGCCCCTTAGCTGAAAAACAATAATTGTATGCTCACTCCTGTTCCGTGGCAACAGAAAAGTGAAATATTTTTGCCTATAGCCCTACTGAAGCAGTCTGCAAATCACTTTTTTTTCCCCTTAACAGCGAGTAACTGCATCTCAGCTGTGAAGGTAGTGACTGCAAAAATCCAAAATGCTGTAACATGTTGAGAGTACTTCTCTGAAGAAATCTTGTACTGAGAAATTTTTCCAGCTGACAGGCAGTGAAGCTAATGCAGGAAATCAGAAAGAAATTTCAACATTAAGTGCAGGCCTCAAGAAATGAGAAAGAGGCTTTCAGGTGTATGTGGAAGTAATTAGGAAGAAATTAGAGACATGGATGGTGTAATTGTGCACTAAAGGTGCTCCAGGCTGTTACTCTGTTAGTCATTAAATCCAGCTACATCTAAAACAGTTTCTACTGAAACTAAATTCTTAATTAGAAAGCTCACATCTGAGGTAGTAACATGATAGAACTAGCTCTTTACTGCTCCTTTTAAATTTTCTCTAAAATGCATATTATTCACCTTATTCATTCTAACACTACGTATTTTGGGTGATTTTTTTTTTTCCACAGGTGCCAAATAATGGACAAACATTTGACTGTATTGGCAAAAAAGCACATTGAGACAAAATTCTTGAAATTAAATGCTGAAAAATCTCCTTTCTTGTGCGAGAGACTGCGCATCAAAGTAATTCCCACTCTAGCACTAATAAAAGATGGAAAAACGCAAGACTACATTGTGGGCTTTACTGATCTTGGTAACACTGATGACTTCACTACAGAAACCTTAGAATGGAGATTAGGCTGTGCAGACATAATTAATTACAGGTAATTATTTGGTTTGTGGTTGTTTTATCTTCAGATAAAGTGCAAGGAGACCTTGCAGACAGGAAAATCTGTGAAAGTCTGTAACTTTGAAATGTGATATGCTTGAGGCACATGAGAGGTTAATCTGAATGCTTTGGCAAGGGAAAGAAGAGAATCACTTTGGCAAAATATTGACCCACTGTCATGAGTGTTATGTTGTCCTTTTTGTATGGTAATAAAAAAAACACCAGTTCTTGCCATGAGGTGTACAGAGCAGCTGTGCTGCTCTGATGCGGCCTCGGAGTCATGCATCTAATGTAACCCTCTCTAAATCACCTATAGATTCTTCATGCTGCAGTTGCAACACAGTAAAATCTGAGCATTTTCATTCCACTTCAGAGAAAACTCAGCAAGTCATCCTTAAACTGCATCTTAGTCCATGTTACATACATGAATGAATATGTTTGTTTTCCAGTGAACAGTACAGGAAAGGAAAATAATCTGAAGAAGTGTAAATCAATTATTTGAGTAGCAGTACAATGTAATCATAATAAATACCACATTAAAGACTGCAGGACAGAAGGCAATAGAATATACATCACTAAAATAGCCTAACTTTACATGAGAATTTACCAAAAACTTTCTGCTTTGATTTCCAGCGTGGCTCAAATGTAATATTTTTCTTTTTAGGTTAATTTTGCTCTTTCATTTTGAATGTCTGTGGCCCTTTCTTAATTTTAAGTTTGATTATCTGAATTTTTTTAAATGTCTCATTTCCAAATTTTGTCAAGAAGTATTGTTTTATCTTAAAGCTGAAGAAACTACTATTCCGTTTGGCTTAGCAGCAAGACCATAGTGCTACTTAGGGTGGCTTTTAGGGAGTAGGTCTTGTGTTATCTTACAATGTTTTTTTCTGGAGAAACAGGTCATTAGAGATGCTGCTTATACTCTGTATGAATATGGCTTTAATCAACTTGTCTTACCCTTTTCCTCTAGTGGAAACTTGATGGACCCACCTTTTCAAAGTCAAAAGAAATACGGAACAAGCTTTACGAAGCTGGATAAGAAGACCATCAGAGGAAAGATATATGATTCAGATTCTGATGATGACTAGAAGAGCCACGAAATATATTTGTAAATCATCTTTTGTTTATGCGTGGTACATTTCTAAGAATGTTTTTTATAAAGCTTACTGCTTTTCATTACATCTGCACATAATTTTCTATACAGTTTTATACAACTGAGTCATAGCAGAAAAAAGCTTAAATATTTTTTTTCTCTTTTGAAATTCATTTGTAATTCAAAAATCTTAGTCCTTCTAACTAAATGACATGGCAGATGTTGAATTTTGTTTGTCTGAAGTATAAGTTTATGAAGTGTTGTGAATTAACTTAGAAACAGCTGTATGAAGTCAGACCAAAGGTCCTTCTGGCACAGCATTCAGTCTCAGTGGCTAAAAGCAGATGCACAGGGAAGAGTGAAAACGGTGAGCAGCCAGCAATGCTTCCCCATAATCTACTTTAAGCTTGGAGAACTGTGTGGCTTGGAGAACTACTGTGGCTTGGAGAACTCTCTATCTGAGAACAGTTGCTGGTGAAAATAATGGAGGAAAAATCTCTAAATCCTCACAGTATCCTGGCATCCATGTCATGTGCCAAGGAGGCCACAGTTTAACTGTTGTGTGAGGAGCTACTTCCGGTTGTTTTTGTTGAATTTGACAGTTTACAGGAGTTTCTTTCTGTTTTTCTTTATTAAAAGAGATAGCAGACACTTAAAGATTGTTCTCTATTGGTTCCTCTTCCAGCTATCTTTTTAAATTTATTATTACTTATATAATCAGTAAAGTCCCACAAAATTGTTAGTAAAGAAATTGCGCATTTTAACGAATAATTGCTAATCTTATGGTGCCATATCATGACATTGAATAAATTAACTGCGTTGCACTGTAAGTTGTAAAAAAGAGTCATAACTTCCGTGAATTCTAGATGGCCAGGAGAAATGCCCTTCTGCCATCTATGTCATGACACTGCATGTCAGAGCTGATACAGCAGGTTATAGCACATAGCAACAAGCATATTGAAAACTGCCTCGTTGATGGGTTTGTATAATTCTGTGGTTGTGAATGTGTGGATTTTATAGGAGATGCTTTGTACAAGAGAGTAGAATAGCGAAAAGTATTTGGGAGAAACCTTGATTGTTGAGTTTAGATATAGCGCCGCATACTGTGTACTGTTCTTCAATAATGGACAAAATTTTCAAGGGAGCTCTTCCTTGGACACAATGTAAAATTTCTGGTTCAGTGAAGAGTTGATGCGTTTTTTTGGGGTTTTTTTCAAAAAAATAATTTGCTTTGTGGTGAAGGACCCTTTTGAGGTGGTACTTTGAATCCAGTTGGTCCAAAGAGCAGTGAAGTGGGTCTAGTCAGTCCTGCTGCCTTGTAGTGGAGAACATGTGTGATTGGGCCAGCCCAGCAATATATCTCTTTAAGTTTAAAAAATTATATTTTTTTTCTGTTCATGTACATTGAAATAAAATTATTTTAATTCTAATGTTGACTACTGCATCCTTTCAAAGAAGGAAGTCTAGGTGCTGTGCGTTAATTTTCTTTTAATAAAGCCCATCAAAAAGTTGTATGAGCTTTTTCTACCAAACTACTTACAGTTCTGTCTTAACACTATGACATCACTTTGAGAAGGCAAGCGACTTAGGATGTACACAGCTTCCTGTTCATCTAGAAGAAGCATGAAGCAGACTTGCTTTGAGTTATCTCCTTTTTAATTCACAAACTCTAAATGCATTAGAAAGTGCTCCTTTTCTCTTTTTTTTCATCCAGTCACATGAAATTCAGGAAACCAATGTTCCAATGGTATTTTTATAAGTGTCTTAGCAGGACTCATCTCTGAGTCCTAATTATGTTAAATAGGCTGTGGAAATATAAAATCATGTCTAATGTAGTTGCGTGCTGTGTGGAAACACGTGGGCCTGTCAGGATTCCAGCATGGTGCGTTGTTAGAGGTCACTCAGTTCCGTGCATGAACAGCCTCTTTACAAACTCAACACAAATCCTACTCAGAGGATTTGGTTTCATGTCACTTTAAGCTGATGATTTTTTTTTTTCTAGGTTAATCTTCCTTCATCTGGCTTGTAAGATGACCACACATTCTCCAGTGCTGATACAAGAAGTTTGCAGGAATGTGTTTGGGTAGAATCATAGAATCATAGACTGGCCTGGATTGGAAAGGACCTTAAAGGTCTACTTCCAATCCCCTTGCCATGGACACGGACACTCCTGCCATGGGTAAAAAGGGAAGTTGAGACTGTGTGTAATAATAAGTTTACTTTGAAGCAGTAGTCTCATAGATCTCCTCCTCCAGTTCTTTTGTGTTTGCTTTCTGCATTTTCTGTCTTGAATGAACGTTAAAACATCTTCATTCTACATACTACTTAGAGATGAACAATCCAAACTCAAAAATTTTATTTTTGCAGAAACCTAAAAGTTCTTTCAGGAGTGGGAAATTCGTCGTTTGAGCAGTGAGGAACAAATTCTTCCTCTGTGGTAGAGTTCAATGATTTCACAGTGCACATTAATTTAATGCATTGTCCATGATAATAAAACCCGGGACAGCAAGCTAGAAGTGTCACAATACGGAGGACGCCAGCTGAAACAAATGTCAGCTGTACAGACTTGAAAGGTAGATGGATTAACTTTGTCAACAGCTATCTTGTGGCCATATGGCTGACAGATGAGATGATAGACGCAATATCTAGAAAGGACAGAGGTTGCATGTGGTTAGTTATGGCAGATAGCTTGGATATGTGAGGACATGACTCACTGTGGTTCCTGAGCCTAGGCTAATCACAAAAGGGTCCCTGGCCGGGTGTGTGTTAGCCACTAAAGGGTGTTAGCAGAGATGGGAATTGTTCATGTAGAGCTTGGGAAGTGAGGGGGCTTATGCCCGAACTCAATAAGCTACTTTAGTAATGATTAGTGCTTAGGTCTGTGCCCGGTGCTTGCATGAAATAGTCATTAAAGAAATGCATGAAAGCAATAATCAAACAGGATCTGGGCTGTTCACCTCTTAATGCTAGATTATTTGGACTTGACTGGACACTCCTGGATTGCAAATTGATCCCCCATTTCCCTTGTGATGGTCTGTTCAAGAAGTCTACCCAGAAATTAAGTGCAGAGTTGAGCTTGGGGATTTGGGAAGCATGAAGAAGTCTGGTCCCAGAAAGAGACAGGACAAAATACAAACTCTGGAGACGGTGACAACAGTGCAGCTACTCTCAGACCGCTTTAGTAGGGTGGGTCACATGCAAGTGTCATAGAGGTCACTGAGGGAGGCCAACGCAAAAGACAAATTGATGCCTTCAAGTCCTGTGTTCCAAATAATCCCCATTGTGCTATTTCCCATCTAGAAATTCTAAAATGAAGGCTTTTCTATGGAAATTTGTATTGAAAGTTTGGACTTTGAATGGGACAGCTTCTAAAATACACCCTTTGTCTTTCACATAAGAGCAAGGCCAGTGTCTATAACTCAGTGTGAAGAACGCTGTCATTTCATCTCCCGCATACACACACAAACAAGCACAAGCTGATGCAGGAATAATATGGCTTTTGTACTCATTGCATATACAATAGCTGTGTATTTAACTTAGGAAAATTACATCCATAGTGGATTGATCTGTCTGTCTGTTTAGAACAGTTCTATACAACAGTTTGAGAGTGAGAGTTACACTCTGGAGTTGAAGAAAAGCCTCTCTAGGAATTGGAAGTGGAAGGTACTTGATGTTACAGTAGAATATTTTAGAACTACTCTGAGGGGAATGTTGCCCCTGAATCCCCTTTAAAGGATAAATAGAGATATGTTCCACCACATTTGACAAAAAAGGTCTACTCTGATCTTTTGTTCTGGGATCATGCTTTGGAGCCTTCAGCATTAAGCCTGTTCAATATGATTGTGGTGACCCAAGGCAGTGCAGTCTGGCAGATGCTCCTTGTTACCTGTCCCCTTGCAGAACACCATTCTGTATCGTCAACTATAAAAGGGAACCAAATGCTCATACCTTCTTCATCAATTTAAGGTGACACATCAAACTGGCCAAAGTAGTACATAAGACCCCAGAGCTTCACCCAAAAAATTCTTGTTCAAACTTGGTGAATTAATTTTAAGGGCATGTACACTGAGAGATATTTGATGATTGTTGATGGAAAGAAAGTAGTTAAAACTACCTTTTAGAAATCCTATGAGGTGCATGTTGTAAGGCTACATTTTTTTGGTTTAGTTATTGCAGCCATGCCTTGAGCTGTCTAAAATAAACCACAGCTGATCCAGTAGCCACATTGCTCTGTGTTGAATCTGTGTTAATATACTTTTTGAACACAACCTGTTCAAGTGTCACATGCCTGGTAGTAAGATTTCAACATGTAACTCCTATAAAAAAGGTTTAAAAATTAACTTACCTACATCACAAACCATGCAATCTCCAGTAACAATTGGCTTTTCCCAAGATGACATTGTGTGAAAACTAGGTGATTGTAATACAAAACAACATTAATTGCTTTCCTGATCTACTTCCTCCTTGCTAATTATTTCATTTGTTAGTGTGCTGCCCCAGAAAGAAGTCTGAGATTGTTTCCTGTTTGGTTTCTAAAATGTTGACAGTCCTCAATGCTTTGCATCATTAATCCTAGGCGCACAGAAATGCTCTCAGTATTTATAGAATCACAGAACAGTTTGGGTTGGAAGGGACCTTAAACATCACATAGTTCCAACCATCCTGCCATGGGCAGGGACACCTTTCACTAGACCAGGTTACTCAAAGCTCCATCCAGCCTGGCCTTGAACACTTTCAGAGATGTGACATCCACAACTTCTCTGGGCAACCAAAATCCAAACTTACCCCCTTTCAGTAGTACCGCTTGTCCTATCACTACATGCCCTGTACAAAGTCTCTCCCCAGCTCTCTTGTTGGCCCCCTTTAGGTACTAGAAGGTGCTATAAGGTCTCCTTGGAGCCTCCTCCATGCTGAACAGCCCCAACTCTCTCAGCCTGACTTCGTAGGAGAGATTCTCCAGCCCTCTGATCAGCTTAGCAGCTCTTCTCTGGACTCGTTCTAGCAGGTCCACATCCTTCTTATGCTGGGGGTCCAGAGCTGGATGCAGTAATCCAGGTGAGATCTCATGAGACCACAGTGGAGGGGGAGAAACACTTCTCTCAACTGCTTTTGATGCAGCCCAGGACACAGTTGGCTTTCTGGTCTGCCAGCACACATTGTCAGCTCATGTTGAGCTTCTCATCAACCAACACATGCCCCACCCTATGTTTGTGCTTGGGATTGCTCTAACCTACATGCAGGACCCTATCCTGGCTCAAAGTCCAAAGGACTTGCTTTAGGTGATAGATCTGTCTTTAAGCTGGGATGTGAACTGAGGTGTCATAAGATCCAGTCCAGTGACTTCTTTGTTAGAATACCTTTCCTAAATCTCATTTTAAAGAAGTAAAAGACTTTTTTCCCTCCTTCATAAATATTGTGGCTTAGAGAGAGGCAGAGGGGAATGCTCAGTGCTCATCTGCATTCTTCAGAAAAGCAAGATAAAGGAAGAAATTGTGGCCCTCAGCAGGTGTTCACTTCTGAACACTGAAAACTCAGAGCCTCTTGTCTTGTTTGAAGACACTTGCTATTTAAAAGACACGTAGATGTGGCACTTAGGGACATGGTTTAGTGGTGAAATTGGCACTGCTGAGTTAATGGTTGGACTAGATGATCTTTTCCAACCTAAATGATTCGATGATTACTTCCAGGTATACTTGATGTAGAAAAAAAGAACTATGCAAATTTAACTATTAAACTGAGTGTGTCTCTTTAAAAGTTGGGAAGGACATCCCTAGAGGGTTTGTCTGAGATGATGCTACAGGTGCATCTTTAACTGGTCAGTTAGTGGTAGGCATCCAACGTGCGTCAGCAGTGATGGGCAGCTTCCCTATAAAGTAGTTACAATGTCTGTGTTACCTATAATTACATCCAAGACAAAAGGAACAACCTGAGAAATGTATCTACCTGTCCATGTCATGAAACAAGTTGAAACTCACAAGAGACAATAATTAATGTGGTATTGTTCCAGGTAATTTTAGATAGTATTCTCACCACCCAGTGACATGTGATGCTGTAACCTGCAATCTGAAGGAGAATAACGTGTGCAATATGTAATGCTTTTTAAAAAATGATGGTCCATTTTGATCTCATTTCCATTGAGTGGAATGAAAAAACTTTATTTGGCATGAGGTGAAAAAAAAAAAAGTGAAAGTCTGTGAATAGGAAAGAACTGTTGGTATTGAACCTTGGTGTGCTTTAGATCTCAGGTGTGCTCCCTTCTAGTTTATGTAAAAGAAGTGGAAAGCACGATTTTGTCAGGTAACATTTTAGTCTACTCAGCTCTCCCTTTAGCTCAATGTAACAATGTCAGTGACAGACTGGAGAAACTATGTCTGTGGTCACAGTCTGCTGCTTCTTGCTAGGATGTCCCTGTGAATACCAGAAAGCTTTCTGACTTCTTAAATTTGAGAAGGTGGGGATACCATTGGATAACTGCACTCCTCCTCTTCCCTTGACTTTCCATCTCCTCCCTCCCAGTCACGCGCTGTGCTGACCAAAGAGCAGCACAAGGAGAATATGTCTTGGCACTGTACTCTTGATGTAATTTTCCAAAGTAAATCTATCATAAAAATGAAAAATTGTGCCATGCTAGTGACAGACGCAGCCCATTCTCATTAAGTGGTTCACCTGAATTCAGTGCTCTGGGTCTAGACACCTCTGAGCAGAAGATGGTGTTTTCTAATATCCCGCAGCTCTCATTACATGGTGGATATGGCATTACATGCCTTGGACAAATGCACTGGCTTAGAGCCCTGCTGGACATATGTAAGTATGACCATGATTCCATAGAGGCTGCCTGCTTTTGGGTTTTACTCTACAAGGCAGTCTGCAAATTTTATGAGGATAAAGAGGTTTTTAGTGAGAAAAGGTCCACTTCATAATGCTGCTGAGAAAATACCCTCTTATTTGGGCTTGCACTGGAAATTATATGAATACAAAAAATGTGTCCCAGGATCTAAGAGCCTTCAGCAGCACAGATGAATTGCACTTATTGTCACTCAATGAGTACATAAAAACCAATGCAATGCAGAGAAGGCATTAAGAATTCATGTCACTGTTGTGAAATGTAGAAAATATGGGATTACGTGGTTAATAAATGAAAGAAAAAATACATAGCAAAGACAAACAGCATTTAAATTCAAACCTTTATCTTAAGGACTGTCAGCAAGTGGCCAACGCATTAGGAAAGAAATCTTATCCAAGGCCAGAGGCTACTTCTCAAAAAAAGGTCCCAAGTCATCAGGATGAACATAGATTCAGTGACAGAGGAACACTAGTTTATGGTCACCAACATGATGCTGCTTTTATAAAATGTAACTGGATATTAATACTAAATTATTATCATCTATTTGAAAGAATAAATTTCTTTCTAATACAAAATGTCTTGTTCTGTAGATGGTAAATGAATGTATCTACTGGGGTTTTTGCCATCAAGCTGTGCACTATGAGCTTTTCCCAGATAATTTCTTCTGTTTTTCTTCCCCTCCAGCATTTCTTCAGTCTCTATTTCCTTTTGAAAAGATTAAAGCCACACTGTACATGTGATGTTTCTATTTTCTACTTGTTAAACCTCTACTGTTTAAAATGTTAAACCCCAGTAAGAGGATGAAGTGATAGTCTGGTCTGAGATACCACAATAAGGTATCAGGTTCATACATGAAGAATGATTGCCTAGCCTTGTAATGTTGGGAAGATGTCATCATGAATTCTATACTTAAGACTCAACTCATATTCCAGCCCTCCTGTAACAACAGGGCTAGGTTCTCCAGTGAAGGTTCCCTCCTTCATACTATCTCAGGATTTAAGTCTCTGATAATTGTGTTTATTAATTTTTAAGGTGACAAGGCCCACTTCATCATCTCCTGTGCTTTACAGGCGGAGCCATCACTTGGTTTTGAACCCAGTAATTAGTATCTGGCCAAAACAATGTTTCCTACCTGCCACATCTCAAGCCCAAAAGAGCAATGGAAGGAGGTGGATTTGTGATTCATTAAATAATCAAGAGAAAACTACCAGAAAAAAATCATGCCTTCCTACCCTCCATCCATGCTGGGCAATCTTGGGAAAAGAAAAATGTGGCATGGGGGAGGCTTGAAGGGCACTGGACTCCCTCCTTCTCCAAGTGACTCAGATGTTTTAGATATGCAAATAATCTCTTGGCCACAAGGTGAAAGTCTTTCAGAGACCCTCCGTGTGTTCCCACTAGCTTCAGCTGCTGAGAGAGCAGTTTCCTTCTTCCTAATTTCAGCTGCAGCATCCTGCCTCCCTAAACCTGAAAGTCAAACCCTGCCTCTGTTCTCAAAGTATTCACATCCCCCTCCTGAATTAGGTTTGCTGTAAGCAATGAAGCAGTGAGACGCTTTTAATTATCCTTTTAAAAATTCATATGAAAGTACAATTCCTAATTAAAAGTTTGCCAATCTGAAATCACTGAGGAAATGTGACAAAAAAAGCCTTCCAGAAATGTGCCCAGACTAACTCAAACGCAAAGCAAGGAGAGCACTAGACAAGGATCTGATTTTTGCCTAGCCTCTGCCACTGATTCACTGCATTTGTTTCTGCAAGTCATTTATTGTGCATCAATGTGTTTATTGATGGAGGAAAACCAGCATTTATTTCCTTTCACAGAGTTGTCCTGAGTCTGACTAACAACTACTTGTGCAAATCTTTGGATGAAAGAAATCATAAGAGTTCTAAGCTCTTAATATATATTACTTATTGTACTTTAAAACAGTCATCACACTAGGTAGGAATTAACATTCCAAAGCCCATAGGGTGGATACCTCTTCCTACATGTATATATAAAAGTCATCAAGTGACCTCCCTCAGAGGAAGGCTGACTGAAGATAGGTGAGTCTGAATTCACTTATATAACATTTATTTAGAGCCAGAAACCTTTATTTTGTTTTGATTTAGCATTTTGTCAATATTGTGATTGCTATGCTGTTTCTACAGAAGGCCTGTGAGGTTTTTGTGATGGGAGAGGAAAAAGACAAAGGCTGGTAACTTAAAATTTTATAATATGGCAATTTTCTGCACGTGGAAACAGCTACAGCCTGTAGCTTTTGATGTGGACCCATATGGATGTGCTATTGGATTCACAGGTGTTGGGTCAAGCTATATTGATCGGGGCTTGTGAATACTCAGTGTTAGCGTCAGAGGTCAAACTGAGCTCCCATGTGTACCCAGCTCCGTCTGTGGGCATCTGCTGGCCTGAATAAGCTCACTCAGGACAAAGGAGTCTCTCCAATAACACTGGTGAACTATTTGTGTTTCTGCATCCATGCAGTCTGGTTTGCAGTAGAAACGCAGGCTAGAGAGAAGGTCACATATTATTAAAATCGATAATGTATTTTCAAGTGTTAACAGCATTAGTGATGACTGCCTGCAAGGTTTGTGGTGTATTTTGTATTTGAAATCTTCTTGGGGAAAAAAAGTATTTGTAAACCATAAAAGCTGTGTTCAGCAGCAAGGCAACTACAGTCAATGTTTTTTTTGCATTTGATAGCTATTATCTCTGATGATATTTTTGAATTTTATTAACAAGCACAACAGACGCACTTATTACGTGATTATCTGTTATTATCACACTGAGAAGTATTATTTCACCAAATAAACTTTGGAGTTGCCTTGCATGCTCTTAGCAGAGAATTAAGGGTCACATTGCTTGATTTTTGAAAACAAGTTTTTCCAAAAAACAAGCAAAAATCCTTTTTGAACAGAGAAGCAATGGATGTGTGCACTTTGTAGCACATTAGACTTCAAACACCTACAAAATTAAAGCAAGGATAGCATACCTTCTCATTGTAAAGATGTGCTACGGGCATTACAGACATTCAGGAGGGGCCGTGGGAACAAGCAATGAGAACTGACGGGCTAAAAATGTCCCTGCTGACTCAGGCTGCCAACAGGGACCTCTCTGATTCCAAGCTCCCCAAGGCAAGAGTGTGCTGCCAAGAGGGTGCCTCTGTTCCCCAACCCCTCCTCAGCTAAGGCCATCCCCATCTAGCAACTCAGGGTGGGAGCTCTTGGCACGCCAGCTTTGCTACACTGCTGTTGAAGATCAGCAGTGATTTCTTCATGTTTTGCAAACCACTGTATTTCCAGGTCTCCCGGGACAGCTGAGGAGAGCCATCGCCATGATCCCCACGCTGCTCTTGCTGGGCCTTTCGGCCCTTGTTGGTGAGTCTGGTTTGGGTTGCTGTCAAAAGCACGCTGGGAATTGTTTGCAGGACTGCAGAGAGGAGGTGTGCAGTCAGGCCTGAGGTTCCCTTTCTGCATGGGGCTGTAAAATCCTGTGTGGCTGATGGTCCTCAGATGCTCTATGAAGCTGCTTGGCTGCCCATGTGTCTTTTAAACCAGCACATCTGGAGTAAGGGACTGAAACCATAAGGGAGTCACAGACATACCTCCTCTTGATTTTCCCAGCTAACCTTATCTAATCTCTCTGCCTGCTCAGAAACAGTCTTACAAAAGTGGCAAGCTGTTTGATGGAGGGTATTTGTTCCTCGGTTACCGAGGAAACAGGGTAATTTTCCCAGACTGAGGCAAGCATCCTCCTGAATTAATTCCTCACCAAATTATGGAGGGACACAAGAGACACTCCCAGCCAGGGTGCTCAGATACCTCCAACTATCATCTGAGGGGTCATGGACATTGAGGGGTATCAAATGGGAAGAACCCTCTGAAAATGCAGAGACTGTGTTTCTCCTCTCCCACACCAGCCTTTAGGTCTAACGGGGTAGGTGCATATTCATCTAAAGTTTCATTAGATCCACATATTCAATTAGAGAAGAACAAATTTCTGTTCTCTATTTCTTTGGTAACGTTACTGATGGAGTGCAGTGGCAACTGCACAAGAAGGGCCAACACAAGGGGATGTGGATTGCAGGTCTGGATGACTCCCTCATGCTTGACTTCTATGCACTTGCAGCACTTGTACAACACTGCTCTGAGATCTTTTGTGTTCAAACACCTCCATTTAATATTTCAGCTCCATCTGTGAGTTACAGTTGCTATGGCGATATAAGTGCTCTTCAAGCCCCCACGATCTCCTGTACACCTGTAAGAGCCTCAGACTGTGGTAGGTATCATCCATTGCTTGATTTATCAACCTGTTTCTACCTGACAGAGAGATGCTTAATCTTCTCTTTTTGCCAAATTAAATGTGGTGCAGCTATTCAATTAGCCAAAAGGGAGAAAGCAGCACTTCCTCTTCCAAAATGGCAGGTGCTGTGAAGTCTCCGGCTCTGCTGGGCAGTAGAAGGACAAACTTCAAGTCCTGTAGCCAGGATCTTTGGCCTCAAAGCAAAGGGAAATAGTACTATCCCTTTTAAGTGAAAGTGGCTTCATCAGCCAGGACTTTGACATCAGCATCCTCACGAGACCCCAGGGCCTGTATGTTGGAAGGGGAAGATGCGCATAGCCAGGTCCCGAGTGTTGGCATGTTGGCTGAACTGACCAATGGTGACCTGCCAGAGACACAGTTTACAGGGTGAAGGTCCCAGGTGTGTAGAAATCCTACCTTCAGATGACTCATTTTTGGTAACTCCTTCACATTTCTCTTTTTTGCCTGGTATTATTGCCCTGTGTCACTGCACAGCTGACTATGTCAGGTTCATACTGCTGATATCTCCAGGAATTTTGCCATGTACCTTGGATGTAGGCTCTTCCAGGGCAGACTCCCTGACTGCTGATGTCCAAGCACGTATCTGAATACACTTGCCTGTTTCCAAACTGTTCCAAAATTGCTTTAAAAAAAACCCACCTTTCCACAGACAGAACATCACTCTTACTGCAGTTTGGCCAGTCAGTAGGAACGCGTACCTCTATTTTTTCAAATTCACTTTGAAATTTCAGCTTTCTGACTCCAGTTACATTTCCTGTGAAATAGCTGAAGAACAGGACCACAAACATGTGGTCCTGTCTCCTAAGAAGCCTCCCTCTTTCCCTGGTCATCCTCGGCTACTGGCACGGCAGCTCCCTGGCCACAATCAGAGCCAATAGGGCTGTGCTTGTTCCCCAACCTTCACCGCCCGACTCGGTGGAGATGCAATTTCTCCAGAACTTGAGTTACTCCTTTGATACACCTGCTCGAGGGGAAGTGAGGGTTTTGGACAGGGATGTGTGTAAGTCTGCTTTTTCCTAAGCTGCAGGATATGCCATGGTACGGAGGACTGCTGAGGCAGACCTGGTACGCCTGAGGAGATACGAGGTCCCGATTAGGAGAGTAGCCAGAAACCTGTGCCTGGACCCAGCTCTCATCGGCGCCATCATGTCACAGGAGAGCCGTGTCGGTCTGCTCCTGGACAATGGCTGGGACCAGGGACGGCAGAAGTACGGCCTGATGCAGGTACACCGGTGTGAGGAGTATCAGTAAAAGCAGAGTAATGTAGTGCATATCCCAGGGCCTCACCTTAGCAAACAACTTTTCTGTGCTCAAAACAGCACTTAAATCCATTCCCTCTACCTCAGAGGTTGTGCTCAAGTGTTGTCCTGAACAAGGTCACTTCAGTGAATTGCAGCCTGGGAGTCTAATGAAGAAAAGGAAGCTACAGCGGGGTTGCGTTCAGAGGGAAAGCCATTTTCTTGCTTGTCTTTCCTAGATCAGCAGACAGCTACAGCAGCCTTATGCAGTGTGGGACAGTGAAGAACACATAAACCAGTGCTCAAATATCCTTGTTCTTTCAATTAATGAAGTACGTGCAAGACATCCTACCTGGACCTGGGATCAGCAGCTGAGAGGTACGTGATGGGCTGTATACTAAAAAGGGATACACTGGGAGTGCTGTGCGCTTGTTGGTGTTGCTTTTAAGGGAAAAGAGCATCAGTCTGGCAGATTTTACAGCATCTACTACAATAAAAAAACCCAACCAAGTCCAGTTTTCTAACTTAAAAGATGCAATTCCATACCAGCAGACCAGCAATGTGAAATAGCTATCAGGTTGATAAATAAGGTAGAAAACAACCAAATGCAAGGCACTGGGGAGACTGAGGCAGAAACTGAGGTGCCACAACACAGTGAGCTTATTGTGGCAATCTGTTGCATCCAGGAATCTTGGGATCCAGGTTTCCTTGTAGTTCATGTTATCTACATGGTGGTTTGTTCACTCGATGCTATAACTTACTCTCTCATCCTTGTTCTGATACTGCCTTTTTAGATTACACCCTTTTCTAGGAACAGCATGTCATTTCCACATGCATTTGGAGAAAGTTATGGGTTCCTTTCACAAAGCCAGTCACTTTAAACAATAACGCACAATTAGCATTTTGCCAAGCAGTTGTGTACGTTTGGTGAGATGCATGGCCCTTTTGGCGGGAAATTTTTACTCTTAAATCTCTATTTCTTACTTACAAGCCCATAACAATGCCTTGTTAACTCTTTCCAGGGGGAATCTGCACCTACCATGCAAAAATGGGCAACCTCCGAGTCTACGAGGAAGACCCATGCAGTGGAGACAACAACTACGTCAACAGCGTGATTAGGCGGGCCCAGTACTTCAAGAGAAACGGGTTCTAGCTCATAAACCTGCCCCACCACGGAGCCTCTCCTCTGCACAGACTAGCCCAGTAGCGACCACAGTACCCAGAGCAGGTCTTCTGGCAGGACCAATGCTGGTAACATTGCCAACAGCACTCTGCTCACTCCAGCAAACCCCAACTCCTCACTCACTGATGGGCGAGCTCAGCACTGCCTTCCGGGGCACCCACAAGGATGAGATACCACCAGCTTGGGGCCTTTGAGAGGCAGATGAGGACAGACCAGCAATGTTTAAATTTTGAGTGAGGAAGGCGACTCTTTCTGTTCAGAGCTAAACTAAGGGCTATTCATGCATCCCCCATACACAAGCACACGAGCAGCTCTCCCCGGGCATTGGCTCTTCCCATCGTCTCCATCCACTTCCTTCTCTCTCCACGGCCAATGCAGGGCATGAAGTCCCTGAGTTAAAGTTTTCCTTCCCCTTGATGCTGAAGGGCAAATGAGAGACTTCTCACCAAGCCTTTGATCGCTGCAGTAGCTGAGTATTCCTGTGGCCAGCCTTGAGAAGGACATTGCTAAACAAGCTTTGGTTAGTCTCCCAAGCCTTAGAGCCCATGGCCATGGTGGGGCTGGGGACCTCTTCAGGGTGAAAAGCAGCCTCACACAGGTGAAATCCTCTATGTGGAAAGTACTGCAAGTGCCACAGCAGGCATGCAAAACACCTTTCCATTAGAGACCAGCCCTCAGAGCAGGAGTTAGTGCTGTATGTACCCACCCCAGGAGCTGTATCACAGCAACAGTGTTGATAAAAAACACCACAACCTTTCCTGCTTTAGCTTTGGCATCCTTATGCTGGGTTACCTCCAAATTTAAAAGCATTTCAGCATCCAATCCTCTGCCAGGAATCTCAGCCTCTAATAGGATTGAGTTAGCTCTGGGTTTGTAAGGTCTGTTTGAATGTGGTCTTCAATGTGGATGGGACTCTGGGTGCCAATTTTGGTTTCATGAGAATCATACTGAGAATAATAATAAGAGAGAAAATAAAGATTAATGTTAAATTTCAGTGTTGGTTTTCTTCAGATTTTTGGGGCTTAAGTGGGTAGCAACCTACAACATGAGTAAAGTAACCTGATTTGGTACTCCTGGAATAGGTCTAAAACTCAGTTTGAGAACTGAGAGAGGAAAATGGTGCTGCAGAACTGGGGCTGAGTCCAGCCACTGACCCAAACCTGTGAATAAGGGAATAAGGACATTCACATTTAGCCTTTTGAATTATCATTTTGGAAGTGTCTGCTGGCTGTCACCATTGCTGATGTAGAACTTGTGTGCCTGGCAGTCCCTGCCCAGCAGCACAGGGATGTGCTCTGTGTGTGCCCGGGCTGCCAGGCAGGGTCAACGCAGGGAGCATGAGAGCTGGTTTGGAGACAGCTTTTGCCAGCAGAGCAATTTTAATGCTGTGCTCCTTGTCTTGCCAGTCACTTGTCTACTTACTGTCACGGCAAGGACTCTGCATGATTACCATATTCATAAGCAAACTCATTTTATCACCTGTGGAGACCAGAGGGAACTCTAGGATGTCTCTGATATTACTGATGTTTTTTAAGACTACAGTAAACAGTTCAGTATTGAGCAGCTGCAGATACTGAACTACATATTATTTAGTCTTTGGTGAATTCTGCGCTATATTAATACAGTGTTACTAAAATTGTTACTTTTAAATACAAATGTATGAAGCCTACCACATGGTTTGATCCCCCCTACTTGACATAGCTTATGTAAAATTCATAGGATGAAGCCTTTGGTGCATTATGTTATGTAAACATCTATGTTATATAAAACTCTTATGTAAAGCCTATGGATGCATTTTTGGTAGATCAGTATAAACTTTAAGTGGGGTGGGGAATTTCATTGCTGCCTATGTGTACAAGGTTGGGGCTTGAGTTTGGAGAGTGAACAAGAGTGGAGCTTTCTTTGGCTCCCTTCATGTCAGCCTCAATCACTGACAGCAAGCTCCTTGTCACTGTTATTGGTACTGCCATGCCCACAGAGCTCCTCAGGAACCCAATTTATGCAAGTGTTACCCATGAAGATGCTGCTTCACATTATGGTGGCAACATCCAAGGGCCTGCAGACCTCCCTGCTGGCTTGCACAGCATAGCCACAAAGGATTATTTATATTTTTTTAAGCCTGTGTAAAATTCCCAGTTATGTGAATTCCTTGTTTCACTGCAAATATGGCTTTAGGGTATCAGCACCTTGCAGTGAATCTGTGCAGAAAAAGAGCTGAAACTTGGCAAATTGGTAGGAAGGAGTAAATAATCAGGAAAGCTTAACACTGGCATGGTGCCTTTAGATTGAGCAGAAGCTTTCCTGATAAACAACGAGTTCAGATTGTTGTTCCCTCTGATCTTTTCCTGGTCACCTGTGTCCATGTTATCACAGTTACTCCTCTGCCTGGTGTAGACAGGGCAGCTGGAGTCACGTTCTTGGTCACCCTTTTGAACCACAGCCCACTGAAAAAAAAATTAACAACAGACACCTTGCAAAGTAAATAGTCTAATACCAAATAACATATCAGAAAAAGCAGAAGCTCAGGTAAAGAAAAAGATAAACCAGAGGGGAAAGAAAGATTCAGGGAGTCACATTCCAGGACATCTGGCTGCAACACTGAGGAAGATGTTAAAGGACTGAATAGTTGCTTCAAGAGATCCTGGTAGCAAGAATTAGGAGGGTTCTGGCAGGCTGGCTTGGCAGGGAAAAACCACCTCAGACCAACCAAAGTCTTTATCTAACTGGGTAAGTGGCCAAGAGTGCCGTATCATGAGCTCAATAAGGCTTTCAGCAGAAATCTGAAGTGCCTTCATATGTGAAGGGCCTTAAAATAAGTACAAACAGCACTGGTTATCAAACCATGGGCTACACTGAGCGGGAACAGGAGCTCTTGCACTGATGGTTAGAAACTGTGAAAACCAGTTAGGAACCAAACTACTGAAATCATTCAAACACAGGTGCAACACAGTCCAGGAGGCCAAGCAGGGGTGTAGCAGGCAGGCAACCATCCTAGGGAAAGGGCTGGGGGTTCTAGTAGGAAACTAAGAAGTTGATGCCAGTGGAGGAGGGGAGAAGAAATAAAAAATAGGGAAAACCGCATTTGGGGTTTTATCCTTTTCACAGCACTGTGTATGAAGCACCTGGGTAACTCTTCTCTCAGGTGTGCATCTGTCAGCATCAGTGAGGCTTGACAACAGTGTTTGAGTTTGTTGCATCAACAAAAATGTCCTCAGGACAATCACAACTCAGACAGAAAATACAGCCTGTAGGAAATAAAGGAATTAGATTTTTTTTTTTTTTTCCAGAAAAGAGAAAAAGCACACAATTACGATTTTCCAATACGCAAAAAAAAATGAAGGGCAGTGACCCACATCCTTCCCTTCCCTTCCCCTTGAGGGTAAGGCAAGCAGCAGTGAGTTTGGTGGCAGATTTGTGTTAGATACTTCAAAAGACTTTCAGGATAATGAAGCAATGCCACATTCCCTGGGTGTTTTAAAGAACAGCCAAGACTAACATGTAAAAGTAGTTGTAAATCATATAGAATCACAGAATGGTTTGAATTGGAAGGGACCTTAAAGACCATCTATTTCCAACCACCCTGCCATGGGCAGGTACACCTTCCACTAGACCAGTCTGCTCAGAGCTCCGTCCAGCCTAGCCTTGAACACTTTCAGGGATGGGGCATCCACAACTTCCCTGGGCAGCCTGTTCCAGCACCTCACCACTCTCACAATAAAGCATTTCTTCCTAATGTCCAATCTAAAGCTATTCTCTTTATAGCCATGCTGCTGTAGAGAGGCGAGATGCAATTGGTGTTGTTTAAGGATTTTCCAGGCTAACATTGCTGCCTCAGAATCAGCAGTCAGCAAATTGAAAGCAAATTACAGACAGGGAAGAAAAAGCTTCTCTGTTAGGGTCCTGTGTTTTGTTTTTACAACTGGTCTCAGTACTGGGAAATGTGCTTCCTACAATCAAGAGCAAATGTGAGGTGGCAAGCTTTCTCTTTCATTGACTTGTTAAGCTGCAGGTGGTATGTGCTGATCCCTGCACAGCTCAGGCAAGGACCTGTCTGGAGTCTGGGGCTGCAGTGACTGGCCTTCATAGACACCAGGCACCGGGACCAATTAAACAACCTGCTTCAGCAGTAAGTGAAGCAGCAGGAAACCACTGTCATAAACAAGTCCCTGTGGGCCAGAGCCCTAAGCCACATGGGAGAACAGATTGCTCTGACGGCTGACTCTGAACACTGGATTTGGATCAGTTTGAGCCACGTGTCCATGTCTCTTTCTCCAATATGCAGAAAACAAAGGGAAATGTATGCACAGCAAGGCAGTGTTGAATAACTGCATTTGTTCTGCTTTGTTACTCATTGAAAAAATAGGCTGGGATTTCCCAGCCAGCAACCTGTTCCCAGTACAGAGCTTCTCTAGCAGCTGCCTTGGGCACTCTCAGGACAGCCCCCCAACATATTAGGCTCATCTTATGGGATTTTCTTCTTGATAAAACAACCTCATGTTTCATCCAGGTCAGAAAAGGCAACACCAGTCCCCCTCCAAACCAGAGGTGTCAGATGACTATAAGAAATGCTGTGTGGGTAATATTGGTATTTTGTCACCCCAAAGTCTGTCTCCAGCAGCAGCCAGAGGAGATGCTGCCTGGGGAGGACATATGAACTTAGCTGCTTTCTGCAGTCCATTTTCCTCCTGTGCCCTCAGCACCCCCAGCTGTTTAAGAGGGGTGGTATGAGACATGTCCACCCTCTATATGGCACCGCTGTCCATGAATCCATACAGTCACTTAGGGAATGTGCCGTTGGCCTCCACAGCCTCCTGGGTGGCAAAGCCACATCTAGTTTCTTCAATAATGCTGGTTTGAATTTTCATAAATTTTTGATGACCCATCTGTACTTCACCCAGTGACCTTTATCCAAGCAGTTGTGTACATCATCCCAGAAGACCGCAAGGAACCAAGGCAGGTTTGCTCCATATGGAAGCTGGGCTGACCATCTCCCAGCTGGCCAGGTTTATCCATCACCCCAGTGACTTTAATGTACTCCCCTGTATTCCCCAGAATGGGCACCAGACTGTGATTCCCAAGGACCCCTGTGGAGCCAGTGTTGCAGCTGGGGGTCACTGTTTCTAATGCTTGCCTCAGTTTATTTAGTTGCCTTCCTTGAAATCAAATTCACCCATATTGAATGCACATGACCTCCTTTTCCCCATTTCAGTGTTAAAAGCATTTTGTAGGATTGCAGCTCCTCAGAGCAGCTTCCCACTAACACCCCTCAAACAAACCCCGTTTACCACTCTCTAGTGTTTTTTTTCTCTGGGTGGCTAGACCAACTTTCCCTGGAAGCAGGGATCTATTGCAATCAAAAAGTCCAGTTCTGCATTTCATCCTGACGAGGCACTGATCCAGCCTGCACTACAACTCCCACTCCTACCACCATCCTGTATTTACTCCTTCTCTGGCCTCACTGACCACTCTCATTGAACTCATAAAGGATTGATAGTACAGTCCGACTACAGCATTTTTATTGGTAGCGACTGGGATTTCCACCCATGAGTTTTGAGGGATGCTTCTCTTTTCCTGTAATATTTCTATGCTGTGACATTTTTATCCTTCACATACAGCATCACTCATCCATCTCTGCATCCTACTCTGTCATACCTATGAGGCTGGCAATGCAGCATCTTGGTTTTCTAGCCTCTATGAAGTCTCTGAGATGCCTGCTATCTCAGGGTTATTATACGGCACCAAGTATCTGAGTTGTCCTGGCTTGATTTTGAAGTCTCTAGCAACTGTGTAGGAACACTTTTAGGTTTGCCCTTGCTTCCTTGCTTAATATTGCACACACCAAACCTTTGCCACTATATTCTGTCTATTTTGTCTGTCTTACTTACCATGGTCCTGCTTTAATTTTCCTCCTGTTTTTTTCAGATGTAAACTGAACGTCAGCCATGTCCACTTCATAGATCAAATATGTTCCAATCGGTTTTGCATTTGTCAGCTTTCCCCTGCTTCTAGAGGAAACGGCCCTCTAGAAGCCATTCAATTTCCAGTGACACAGGTTGTCTGTGTCACAGCTCAGCTGCAGCCTACCCTTTCTAGGCTACACTCTCCTCTTATCCATAAAGTTTATCCAGTTCCTTGCATGCCTCAGTCATCTACAAGCCCCTGCATTTCCCTATGAGGCCATCATGCAGGCTGGGGACAAGGGACCTGCTTCCAGTACCCAGAGCATCCTGCCTTCCTGTTACAGGCTGTGTAACCTCCCACAGCTTACATGGGCTTAATTGCTTTGGGAAGCTTGTATCAGCCTAGTTTCTTCCCTGAAATCCTAACTAGGATCACTCGTTTCTTACCCATGCCTTATTGAGCTAATTAGCAATAAGGAGAAATGTCCAAAAGCATGAAGAAACCCACACAATGAGAACGGCGCTGATCTGAGACTACTGCTGCAGCCCTCAGCCTTCCACAAACACTCCATTTCCAAGAACTGGAAAGGTTTCTTGTTGCAAGGCAGGCAAGGAGAAATTTGACTCATTTCTGTCCTTTAAATCAGGTTTTATTTTATGAATTCCCTGCCTATTCAGCCACCCCTCAGTTGATTCAGATCAAGCAACTGATGAAGTTCAGGAGTGGTTTGGATATGTGCATGAATACAGAAATCAGGAATTCTTGTCATAATAATAAAAATCCTGGCAGCATATTTTTTGTACCTTTTCCTTAGAAATGGGGACAATCTGTAACAACACAAGGCTGTATGGCTGAGCCACAAGGGCCATATAGAGGACCAGATTATCCCACAGATGTCTGCCCTGAAGCATTTAATTGCCAGAGGCAATCCTTCCCTCCTACCAGACACAGGAGAGAAGAGTAAAGAGGAACTGGTGCCAGATCTGATCCAGTCCCCTGCAACCTGGCTTCTGGGTAAACTGGAATTGTCTCTTCCATGTGACTCTTGTGATCTGTGAAGAGCTCCTTGCTGATAGTGCATGGATACTGATGCTGAATCAATCATCGTAGCTGTTGCTGTATTTACTACAGGTAGGTGGCCTAGACTTATCACATACACAAAATATTTCAGTAGCAGGACTGTCAGGTTGCTCTATATGGAGGTTGAAGAGCTAGCTGAGTCTAAAGAAAGTCTTGGGGGATTCAGGCAAAACTGTCCAGGTGTGACAAAGGAGGTTTGCACACAGAATATGGGCAGGGAATAAAGGTGTTCGTGGTGGGAGCACAGAAGTGCAGCACAGCACTGAACAATACTAATTTTAACATTATGGAATATTACTGATTTTATTTTTTCTGAATTAAATATTGGAGTTTGTGACTTGGAGGAAGTTACCAAGACGCTGTAAAAATGTGTTTGAAACAGCAGCAGAAGTGTGAGTGTCTCGTGAAGTCACAAGTCTCTCATGAACAGCTGCAGGCTGGTTTGTGCTAGAGCAGGAGAGCTGCCATTGGGGCTTCATATAAATAGAGCTGCGACTCTATTTGTATATCACTTTGCCTACTCAACCAAGAAAAATACTCCATCAGCGCAGAAAGAATTTCTTTGTGTTTATTCAACAAGCAGTGAGATATATTGCCAATGATGAGTGATTGATTTTCAGGCTGTTTTGCATGCCTGGGAAGAACCATCCCATGTACTCAAGGTTTGTGCTGCTGGACCTTGCTGCCCTCCTGGGTAAGCCTGGTGTCCCTTGCTGCCTTGCCCCAGGCAGTTGGGAAATAGGAGACATTGATGCACCTCCTCACACCCTCCCCAAAATATTGGTAACAACCAGAACTATTGGAGGAGAGAGTGCTCAGGTCCCCGTGTGAGTGTTGTAGAAGGAGGTGTAGGCTGAGGGCAAAGGGTGCAGGGCAGGACCTCACCTCCTCCCCATCACGGGGAGTGACAGAGGCAGCCCCATGCAGGTCCTGTGCCCCAGAGCCCATCCTCTCCAGAGTGCAGCCTTCCCCAGTAGTCCAAACACAGGCTTGATCAGGAAAACACTTCCCAGGACATGTGAGAGTGCCTGTACGCATATATGATTAAACTAAAATTTCTAGAAACGTGGGAGATCTACCAACCTGCCTCAATTACTGTGACGTAGAAGAAGAACACTAGTACATCCTTTATGTTTCTCCCCCCAGCAATAAGGAAATGGTGGCACAGACAATTTGGAGATTACTGTTTGGTGAATCATCTTCAGTGGTATTTTGAATTTTCAGATTTTTTAATGTCACTTCATTTGAGCCATATCCGTTCTGTTTTCCCTCCTGCCAGGCATACTTCCCCCAGTTTCAACCTTCTTTACACTCATCATAATCATGAACATGAAGAGCCCCATGCATGGGCTGCTGTGACTTTTTGCAGTTGGTTCTCTATGGGAGGTACCAACAGTACCGAAAAAACTCACAGAATTGAATCTCTCAGTCCAATGACACAGAACGAACCCCCCAGTTTAAAATGTGAAAGAGCCGCTGAAAGCGCAAAACAGCATTTCACACTCACAAAATCTACCGGGGAGGGGGAGAAGCAGGTCAGGACGGGTTCTGCCATGGGGAGTTCTGCCATGCAGTGGCTTTTTCCTTACTGCTGCGCAGCTACAGTAGCTTTGAAATTCACACTGCCTGCTAATTTGAGGTTATTGACCTCTGTTGTCTCTGTACAAGAGGGGATAACAACAGGGGCCTGGCATAGTCTCTGCATATCTGAATTCTCAGCAGTCGCAGCTCTGGCCACGTTATTGTTCCTGGATCTTTGCCGGTGAAAACTTGATTACATCCAGAAGTGCAGGTTCCCATTTTCCCACTGTCAGCACATTATTGTTTCCAAGAACTGAAGGGGAGCAGTTGTTCTCAGACAAGGATCCTCCTAGTTCCAAACTGTCAGCAGCAGGGTCTTAAATTAAATTAAAATGTATTTCATTTTTTAAATCATAATTGTATTTGTGCTGTAGGGCAAGAAGCTCTGTTGTGTTTGAGAGGATACACAACAAGTTGTTAGGCGTTTCTGTTTCTTGGATGGCCAGAGGGTGTGGGAAGTGCACTGAGCCAGCTGCTCCAGAACTCCATCAGCAGATGAAAAGGACATTTGTCTCCAGGAAGTGTGCTGAGAAGGTGGGGAGACATCCTGCAGCAAACATGTCAGGTCTGTGATATTTGCTTAATATTCTTCTAAATTATCCACTGTACCAAAGTCTGTTTTCCATTTACTGCTGGGATCAGGTTAGTACTGTTCCTCTCAGTTGCTGTTTGCATGTTTTCCCTCCTGCAACAGCATGTTTAGACTACAGACAAATGCAGATACATTGCAAGCCAAACAATCTGCAAATTACATAAATCATAATGGAAGTAATTGAAGTATGTTTCTCTTTGATTTTCTTGTTACAGTAGCTATGGAAAAGCAAGCTGGAGCCAGCAAGTAGAGTCTCTTGACTCTTATCGATTTTATTTTTTTTATTACTTTATTTTGAAATAAAAAACCTGCTTTCTCCGTTGGCCATATGGGCAGCCCAAGTCGCAAGCTTAGACCAGACGTCTAAATTTTAGGCAAGGTAAAATAAGGGGAGACGAATTGTGCATAAAGCACCAGTTCACCTCACAAGCTACACTGTGGCTTTCCGCGGGCATGACTGAGAGGTAATCCTCTCCAGAGCCAACAATAAGCACCGTGATCGCACCTGCCAGCACAAACGCCTGCACTAGTATCTGGCTTTCAGTCATGGATCTGAAGGCATTTTAACAGCATGAGTCACGCATTGTGTTGGCCTGACATCTGGTTGTAAATACTGCTCTTAGGCTGTTCGGAGTGTTAGGGGAATCTCCTGCATGTTGACACAACTGGAGCTTTGGAGGCAACCGTGAAACCAGAAGGTCGGAGCTGTGTAGGTAGGCACCAATTCAGCTGCTCATCTCCCCTTACACTCACATACAAGCTTGTGCCTATTACGGATCCTGGCCTCTGTCAGTCACTGCCATTCAAGCAGATTTTCCCACAACCAACGCAGATCCCACTTGAGCACACAAGTTTACGTTGGGAATAGAGTTGCCTTTGAGATGATATTTAGGATCATCACAGATAAAATGAAGGTCTGCTGCAAGCATCCAATGCTGCCACTGAACCTGCTTTTCTATGTCCCTTAAGAGAGTTTCCCTCACAATTCAAGTTTCTAAACATTTCTTCATTTAGTCCTAAATTAAAAGGAACTAGATCTGGGACTATGTCAGCCAAAGGTTTAGATTTAAAACACCTTCTAGTCCACATGTTGCCCTCTGTATTTGAATAAAATGTCTTTTATATCACCAGTGTATTGATTTCTCGAGCACTTACCATTCAGCAAAATTAGTCAATTCTGTCATTATTTCTCTCCAAACAGAGTCAGAAGGATTCAAAATGTCAGCTCCATCATAATGACTGTTAGAAAAACTGCGTTTGGATTTTAAAAATGAAAGGCAAAGTCATGCATGTCGTGTTTGTAGGAGTTCCTTCCTCAAAGAAGGCTGCAGAGAAAGGTTTGAACAACATGGAGAAATATCATGCCTAGATGGCAAAAGTTGGCAATGGTGAGTGTTGCTCCAGCCGTGATTCATTGATGGTATTATTTTTCAAGAGTCTCCTGCTGGGACAGTTCTGAAGGACAGCTGGGGTGACCATGGAGATGCACTTGATTTAGTGCAGGTATGGTCAACCTTCTTAAAAGCACACATCTCATCCCTCATTTGAAGCAGAGTCAGAAGAGCAGCAGGGGCCCTGTTGAAAGACAACCCCCTAAGCCTTTTCAGCCAGCTCCATGGCCACACTAAAGCCAAAATGGATCAGACTGGCAGCTCCCAGCACCTGGGGAGGACCCCGGTGAGTGTCAGAGCACAAGCAGACTGCTTTTGCACTGTGAAACTGCTGATTGCTTCCCAGCACTCCCTTGGGAATGAAGAGATTAATTGTGCCTATTTCACATTTAGATAGTGTCTTGTTCAAAAAGCACTTTTTTTAACTGAGCATGGAGGACTGCAGGGTGCAGCTATATACTATCAGGTTAATTACACCTAATGTACCACAGGGGCCTGGCTAGTGGGGGATCTTGCTTCATTATTCATGCCTACATTTGTGCCTCACTTGTTTGCCAAGTTGTATCCTCCTTATCCATAAAATCCCTAAACATTCAGTGCACACATTGGGATCTGTTATTGTAACAGCTCCAGGCCCCTTAGACTTGTGCTTTACTACCTCATACAAGAGGATAAGAGGGGGAGAAGGAGAAGGACTGGGGCAGAATCTCCATTCCTAGAGGAAACAGATTTTCCCATCCTGGGAAAGGAGATGAGCAGTCACGTTGCACCTGCAAACACTGATGCAGCAGTCATGCTGCTTTCTGCACACTGTCACCTTTACAATGGTAGCTGTGTTGTTTTTTTAAGGCTCTGACAGACAAAGAAGTGGGGCAGGAACTCCTCTTCAGTGGCCCAACCGTCTGCCTTTCACATATCTGCTGGCTTTGCCTGTGCCTTGAGCTGCACTTGCTTTCTCTCTAAAAGATGTAAATCATGAGATTAAGGATCAAAATGAACACAAGCAGCCTGTAAGCAACAAAGAGCGCTGGATAAATAGTGGGGTTGGGGTTTCTGGTATGCTGATATTGCTGTCTCACTTTCAGGCTCACAAACAGTATTATAAGATTGGAAAGTCATGGGACAGTGAAGAGCACTTAGCATAAGACAGAGATTTTATGCAGGATGTCAAATTCAGAAAAAATTCTTAGCTTGGACAAAGGAACAGCACCTCAAAGGTGGAGTTTTGTCATCTTTGAAACACTTCACACATATAAAGCCAAGCACAATAATGCTGCAAAACCAAGTACTGAAGAAAACTAAACACATTCCAGTTCCTCTGTTCACGTTACTGAGGTGTGGAATAATATTCTTTAATACTCACTAAGTGGAGTAGAGGGATAAGATTTGGTTAGCTTTCTAGCAGGTTTTTTTTGAAACTTCGCAAATACCATGACATTTTTCCATTGCAAGGAGTAAGGGTGGGCTTCCCCCTTTGATTTGTTTTGTCTTCCTACAAAAAGTAACCTATTCTGGCAACTCTGAAGGAGGAACACACTAATTTTGAAAATGTATGGCCCTTCCTGGAGGGAACATAGTTATATTCTTGAACAGTGATTACACTGAAGCAGTTTTTAGTTGGGTCCCTTTACTTCAACTACAATACAAACATGTCTGAGGCTATTCATGTGGGGAAGCTTGGAGGAATATGCACACAAGGAAACAGCCATAAAACTGAAGATAATGTTAGCAAAATACAGCAAGGCGACAATGACCACCAAGTCTGGATGTAAATGAAGAAATTATGATTTCTTCACAAAGTTAAAACACAAAAGGAACACCTCTGTGACAAAAAGAGCTGGAAATGGTAATATTATGGCCAACAATCCTGGTGAAAAAGGAGTATAAACAAAAGCAGTGCATTTCAGTTGTGATTTTTGGTTTTTTTGCTTATTTACTAATAAAGTAACACCTCTGTTCATGTGTTTCTTTCACTCTCATTTCAGGTGGGGTAATGCAGGAGCTATGTCCAGAGCTACAACAAAACTGTTATTGGCACAACACACAAACACACCAATAACATGGATGTGACAGCCAATTTTTATAAGAGAATTGGATATTGAGATCTCTGAATAATGATTAGAGTCATTGATTGCACACTTTGCTTCTAACTAGAAACATCCAGGATTTCTGCCTCAGAAACAGTAAGAATGCGTGAGGGCAATGAAGCGAGAAACAAGTATAAGATTCCAAGGGGGTTCTTTTTAGCTAAGGCTAAAAAAATAACTTCAAAGATAACACTGCAAATAATCCAAACTGCAATATATCTCTTGGCATTTATTTTTTATCTCACATCATAAGAATATCTGAGTTTTCCTCTGTGCCATCAGTTTCTCAAGCAGCATATTAATGCTGCCCAGAAGTTATAATTCTACTTAACAATTTTATCTTCCTTGTATTTTATCCATTAATACATGTGTCTAACAGCAGTACAAAACAGCAGCACAGGCCATCCAGAGCGGCCGCGCTGTCCCTGTCCTGAGCTTTTCCAGACTCAGCTGGACAAACTACTGAGTAACCTTTTCTGACCTCAGTACTGGCCCTGCATTGAGCAGGAGGCTGGACTAGAGACCTGTGAGGTACCTTCCAACATGAATTTCGTGATCACTTTAAGTCAATCTGTTTGTTCCTGCACAGAAAGGCAGAGTCTGTTATCTGTGCTTCATAAAGAGTATTTACAAAGCTTCATTAACAAAAGGATATGGACACACACTGTGTTTGTGCACCCTGTTCGTTCAGATTTTAGACTTGAAAAAATCTTTAGAGAATGTGTGCTTATACAGAGAAGGTTTGGGATAGCAGACTGACCATTTTTAGCCTTGGAAGAAACCCCATTTCAGAAACACCCAGACAGAAAATTTCAAAGAAATAAAATTTCCTTTTCCATTAACACTGTCAGCTTGTCAATTAAAGACATCTGTATGCATCTCTTGTGCTTAAATGTTACCCAGAAATAACAGGTACTATATATATATCCATTTCCCTGTTCCTCAGAAGCAGTTATTAGCTCTGCTTTAACTTAGGTAGTTTACCACCCACTTTTGAAGCTGTGCACGCCACCGAGCAAGCCTGTTCATTAACACCTTCCCTCCGGAATACCCTGCGGTACTTTTGCAGGCTGTAGCGTCAGTGCCGTGCAATGATTGAGAGATCCATATCCATATCCATATCCGCATCCGGGCTCACACCGCTTGGGACGGACCTGGCCGCGCGCCCTCTGCTGGACTCTCACCAGGCTGCAGTGCCCCAATCCCGAACGCGCTTGGTAAGGCTGAGCCATCCTGCGCTGGCGCTCTGGGACTCCAGTCCGGGCACAAGTCTTATTATTTGTTATCCACCACCAATAAGATCCATTTACCTCATTTTCTGAGTCCTAGTACGTGCGCCATCTCTTTAAAGCACGCCCTGTGCCTTGGGTGCACTACACACGTCCTTCAAAAGGGTTCAAATTCCAGCTTGCACTGAGCACCTCCCTGTGGGAACACGATCAACACCTCGCAGAGACTGCAGTTCTAACACTGCAGCACCAGACGCTGTGCAGATGCTGGATGGAAGGAGGGAGAGGGGGGAAAAAAAGCAACATTTATTTATCTGCTTCACTTCTTCCGTGCTCTTCTATTTCAGCTCCAATTCCCATCTCTGTCTTCAGCCTGCCCATAGGGGCCATTACACTTTTCGGTGCCACTACTATAGCCTATCCTTCTCCTTCGGCACACAGCGCTTCCAGCTTTTATCTCCCTGTACTGATACGTCTACTCCTTTGAACTCCTACTGGTGTTTACGCTTCTCTTCAAGCAGGCACAAAGGATAAGCAGTCACTGCATCCCTCTAATCTTCTCACAACATACAGCCATTAAGATTAACTCCTCTTCAGTGTGTCTAGTGTGAGAGAGGCTCCCAGTGGGTTAAACTATGGAATTTATGCTCGCTGGAACAAAAACTGCTTTATCACTTGATACAGCAGCAGCTTGCTAACTTTGGCCACAGTTCTTCAAACTGTAAATAAAACTACGCACATGGTTGAATTTTATAAGCTTGCAGCCCATAATTCCTAACTCAAACCAAAGGGGCATGCTTCAGAGTCTCCAGACTTCCAAAGTTTCCAATTTTAGAACAGGAAAAGCATCAACTTTCACATAAATTGCAGCTCTTAGGCTATCATTGAACACTTAGGATGAGGGAATACATATGAATTGAGATACCGTGTTTCCTGGAAGACAAATTATACAACCTACTAAGATACGAATAACTCCTGTTACTCCCAAATGGAGAGTTCATGTACTTCTTAAGCTACAGAGGAAGCTAGACGAGAGACTGTCTGCCAAAGAACAAACCTGAGATCTGGATGACCAAGGTACTACTAAACAGAGGACTTTTCAATTCCAGTTCCCTCCTCTGCGCAGTAAAAGTGAAGTCCTTCATCATCACTGTAAACCTTTACTGTTAGCTGGAAAACGTCCTCACCATCATTAGCTACATCTATTCTACTCACTTCTCTGCTTATCTGATTTTATTTATAAAGTTCTCTTACAGCAAGCTACAAACTGCAGCAGTCTAGTCACAAAATTAAAACACGAAGACAGACAGACTATAATTCATTTAATATTTCAGGCAACTGTTAACAACACATACAATTCTTTAAGCATCAGTGTCACCTCAGCCATTCATACCGCACAGGGTAAGAAACCTTGGATCTCACACACAAACTCTTGACTCAGGATTCAAAGTATTTGTTATATAAAATCTAAATCCAACCAGAACACTTTATGCCTTAATTTCTTTCTGTTCCACGGGTTTCAGACGCTGTTTAATGACAAGCTCTCCCTTGCTTGTAAGAAAGGTGCTGGATATTTCCTCTTCTGTTGGCAATCCGTAGGGTAGTTTCAGTGGCTTTATTCTACAGGCAAAAGAGCTTGCTTAGTGAAATCCTGTGACTAGAAGAGAGTTACAGTAAGTGTTCCAAATTAACAAATAAATAAACAAATAATTAACAAACCTTATCAGATGTTTAATAACTTTCAGTCTGGCATTCACAGAAGGGATATTTTTGTGCAGTCTTGGCTGATGTGCCTACGTAAAGGATAAAACAGGTTTTACAAATGCATTGCCAAATCCCACATCTCTGTTCACTGAATTTTTCACACTATCAGTAAAAATATAAACCACATTGGCAAATGTAAGATTTAGAGAGCCATCATGCATCACAAACATAAAATTTGAAATCAAAACTGGATCAAACTTGATTCCAGTGAAATGACAATTTCAGCTTTATTCCCATTCCATTATCAATATATATATAAATGTATTTACTATAAATATACGTACAAGAATTTAGGGGCAAAACTGCTTGCTTTAGTAATATCTTAAATTGATCAAGCACACATTTTATTCTCTGTAATACACCACTGACTAGATGAATCTTTGCATAACGTGCAGTTAGCCCAAAAAGCTTGGATAAACTCATCTTTGACACAAACTCTTAGAGTCTTGGCTTTCAAAGCCTTTTCATTGATAAAAGAGTCTTATTTGCCTCTCTGCAAAATCTGAATAACATGATCCACAGAGAAAACTGAATTCAAAGTATTTACAAACCTGTTTCTATTATTTTAGCAGAATTCTCAGGGTAAAGTTCTCCTCAGGCATGCAGCACAATACCATAGAGGGATATTCAGAATTCCACTAAAAGCACATTTACCATGAACATTCCCCTCAACTCTTTAAACACATCATCAACTTCTCAGATTGTTTTATGGCTCCTATAAATGTAATTATGTTTTGTGACTGCAAAGCTGCAGTTCTTAAAAAAACCCACCACCTTAATGCTCCATTTCTGGTGTGTACAATAAATACAAAGAACAATAATCATACTTTATCAAGCCCAAGGTCACGTATGATCTTCTTTTCCCAATATGGGCGACCAACAACACTTTTTATTCTTGTAATAACATGGATTTTGTGGGGCTGCTCAGGGTCACCTCCATACTTTTCATGGTCTCCAGCCCGTGGCTGAAATACCTAGAAAGAAAAGTTCACAAAACCAGAGGGTTTCTTCCTAAATATCTGATCATTATTATTATAGTCAGCTACTCTCTAAAACACACTTCAACCTTGGTAAAAATTCTTAAAAGTTTTTCTTTTCAGGCTGTCAAAGCACCAACAAAGTGAACTCCAATTTAGCTTTTATAACATGAAGTCAAAAATATTTTTGTAATGGTTTGCTGATACAGTGACTCTTGATCTTGGCTGCATGGCTGCACAGAAATACATGGACAACACTGGACCAGCACAACACCTAATTCATGTGCATCTCATGAGGGAGCCTGTGCTCAGCCTCTGGATGGCAGGTTTTTCCACAGGTTTTAAGAATGCTTTTAAGGAAAAGAGACAACTGACATGAGATGGTATCTTGCAAAAATAAGCTAAAAATGTAAATGTAAAAACGTAAAGCACAAGCCAAACTTCCCATCACTTTTGTTTAATTATTTATTGGACAAAATATTTCAGTTGGAAGGGACCTACCAACAATTATCTAGCCCATCTGCCTGATCACTTCAAGGTGGACCAAAAGTTAAAATATTGTTAAGGTATTGTCCAAATGCCTCTTAACCACTGACGGGTTTGGGGTGCTGAACACCTCTCAACAAAGCCTGTTGCACAGTTTGACCAACCCCTCAGTAAAGAAATGCTTCCTGGTGTCCAGTCTGAACCTGCCCGGATGCATTTCTAAGCCATTCCCAGGTTTCTTGCCACTGGATCCCAGGAAAAAGAGCTCAGCACCTCTCTCCACCTCGTCAGGAAGCTGCAGAGACCAGTGAAGTCACTCCTCAGCCTCCTTTTCACCAAACTAGACAAAGTCAGAGTCCTCAGCTGCTCCTCACAGGACATGCCTTCCAGCCCTGTAACCAGTTTTGTTGCCCTCCTCAGGATGCATGAAAAGACCTTCACACCCTTCTTAAACTGTGGGCTCATGCAAACTGCACACAGCACTCCAGGTGAGGCTGCACCAATGCTGAATACAGCAGGATAATCACCTCCTGTGACTGTCTGGCTGTGCTGTGTTGGATGCCCTCCGGGTTGGGATTTGCCCTCCTGACTGCCCGGGTTTCCTGCTGGCTCCTGTGGAGTTGCTGCCCCCCAGCACCCCCAGATCCCCTTCCGCAGGGCTGCTCTCCCTGTTTATCCTTGTGCCTGGTGCCGCTCCATCCCAGGTGCAGAATTGGCATTTGTTCTTCTTAAATTTCATGCCACTGATGATTGCCCAATGCTCCAATCTGCCCATAACTCTCTGCTAATGGTGCATTCAACTCCTGCCTCCAGATCGTTGATAAATATTTTGAACAGGACTGGCCCTAAAACTGAAGTCTGAGGAGCATCGCGGGTGCCCAGCCACTAGTGAGACGTAGCCCCACTCCCTGTAACCCTTTGGGCTCTGCAGTGAACTCATCCCACAGAGTCCCTAGAAATCTGTCACACCACGGCAAACACAGGCTTTAGCAGCCTAACACCCGTTTTCCAGTTTCCCAGCTACCGAAGCACATACCGAGTCTGGAATTCTCGACCTGGTAAAGAGACAACGAGCCCAGGCTGGGGACACCATTCCCTCCATCGCCTTCCCCAGCATCTGCAAAGAGAGGAGGGCACGACTCATCTGCGCTTCCCTTACAGCTCTGAATACTCGAAAATAACGCAGCCACAAGCCCCTACCCCGCGGGGATCCACAGCCGGACCCCAATCTTCAAGCCCCTGCGAGCCCCAACCCCATCCCGGCTCCCCTCTGGATCCCCCCGGACACGCCCGATCCAGCATCTTCCCGGCTCCCTCAAGCCCCAACCCCATCCCGGCTCCCCCGTGGATCCCCCCGGACACGCCCCACCCGCACCTTCCCGGCTCCTGCGACCCCCAGGCCGGCCCGGCCCGCCATGCTGATGCACCCGCTCTCCTCCGTGCGGGGACAAGCGCCGCGGCGCTTCAGTTCCGAGCGGGCGGAAGGACAGCGGTGAGACACCGCCCCCTTCCCTCCTCCCCCGCCCCCGTCCATCTCCCTCCCTGTTCCCGGTCCCTGTCCCCGTCCCGGTCCCTGTCCCCGTCCATGTCGCGGTCGGGGGGCGATGGCATCGCCGCGCTGGAGCGGGCCGGGGCGGAGACGGTGAGGCGGGCGGTGGAGCTGGACGTGGCGTCGCGGTTCCAGGAGTCGCTGGTGTGTTACCAGGAGGGCATCGACCTCCTGCTGCAGGTGGTGAAAGGTACGNGCCCCAACCCCATCCCGGCTCCCCTCTGGATCCCCCCGGACACGCCCGATCCAGCATCTTCCCGGCTCCCTCAAGCCCCAACCCCATCCCGGCTCCCCCGTGGATCCCCCCGGACACGCCCCACCCGCACCTTCCCGGCTCCCGCGACCCCCAGGCCGGCCCGGCCCGCCATGCTGGTGCACCCGCTCTCCTCCGTGCGGGGACAAGCGCCGCGGCGCTTCAGTTCCGAGCGGGCGGAAGGACAGCGGTGAGACACCGCCCCCTTCCCTCCTCCCCCGCCCCCGTCCATCTCCCTCCCTGTTCCCGGTCCCTGTCCCCGTCCCGGTCCCTGTCCCCGTCCATGTCGCGGTCGGGGGGCGATGGCATCGCCGCGCTGGAGCGGGCCGGGGCGGAGACGGTGAGGCGGGCGGTGGAGCTGGACGTGGCGTCGCGGTTCCAGGAGTCGCTGGTGTGTTACCAGGAGGGCATCGACCTCCTGCTGCAGGTGGTGAAAGGTACGGGGCGGGGGGCGCCGGCAGGGCCGGCAGGGCCCCGGGGACACTGAGGCTGTGTCGGGCCCCGGGCAGGGAGGGGCCCTGGGGGGTTTAACCAGCCCCGGTGGGGTTTAACCAGCCCCGGTGGGGTTTAACCAGCCCTTGCCCCTGTGGGGTTATTTTTGTGGGCCGCAGCCACCAAGGACGAGGCCAAAAAGCACCGTTACCGGCAGAAGATCTCCGAGTACATGACCAGAGCTGAAGACATTAAAAAACACGTCGAGAAAGAGAAACGAGGTATGTATAAGAATCTAAGGGTGCCAAGAGGGTCCAGCCAGGCTCTCCTGCTTGCTGGTGCCAGGCAGTGGGACACGAGGGAACGGGGACAAACTGTTGCATGGGATGTTCCACTGGAACATGAGGAAGAACTTCTTTACTGTGTGGGTGCCCAGAGAGATTGTGGAGTCTCCCTCACTGGACATATTCCAGAACTGTCTGGACACAGTCCTGTGCCATGTGCTCTGGGATGACCCTGCCTAAGCAGGGAGGATGGACCAGCTGTGGTCCCTTCCAGCCTGACCCATTGTGTAGTTCTGTGAGCCGCAATGTACCCCTTTGCTTTCAAATGTCTGCTGTTACCTGAACCTTTGATGGGTGAGGTGTTCTAACACAGAAATGGTGTCCTGGCCTTTACTTAAACAGAGACTTACTTTCCTTTCAGATGGCAAATACCATAAGCAAATCAGGATAGAGGAAAACGCAACAGGCTTTGGCTACGAGAAGCTTTTTCTTGAGTACCTCACTGAGATTGTTTCTGAAGTTTGGGTGGAGGATCCATACATTAGGCACATTCATCAGGCAAGTAGATACTCGGTGTAACTAACACAGATGTGTTAGTTAGTTAGAAATTCCAAGTTACTAAATTAAATGAAACTTTTACAGTTGTATAACTTTCTACGATTCTGCGAGATGCTAGTTAAGGGACCATGCAAAGTGAAAACAATCCACCTCCTCACTTCCTATGATGAGGTAAGTGCCTAGATTTTTGTTTCTATTTCCCTGTAGTCACGTGATGCCACATTAAAAAAAAAAAAAAAGTTGGTCTTCTTACCAGAACTACTTAGACTCAGGCTCTGATGCTTTCAGCAGAAAACTCAGACATAAAAGTAAGAATGTGATAGTTAAACATAGGTAATTTTCTAAGCTCAGTTTTATGATAACTTTAACAAATTCTTGGTAAGCAGAATCTTAAATTGAAAAGATACTTCTGTGAAAGTTTTGTTGTGGAAAATGTCATGAAAAGCAAAGCATCTCTTGAGGTATGGGTTTTTTTGCTCTTCCAACTGCTGTATTCATTGTCGTTTTAGAGGCTTTGATGAGCTGAAATCTCTTAAACTAGCACTGCACTTATTTAAACTCTTACTGCACTTGTTTTTAATAGTAATTCATATCTAGGGTCAAAGGGCTGAGGGTGAGCTCCTCCTCCACATCCCTTAGCAAATGTACCTGTAATTTCTCTGCTCTTTATCCTGTCTTTGAAACTGAATCTGCCTTCATCCAAGTTACTTTCTTTTGGTTTACTTTGATATTAAAAGGGTTTTGTTGGTGAGTTTAGGAAGAGCTGACCAGAAGAGAGTACATATTAAAAGAAACCCCACAAAACCCACTATGTTATTTTCACTTTTGACAGGGTAGTGGGAGGAGTCAGCAGATTAGTGGCTTGGAAGAAATTCAACAGTCTTTAAGGAATTATGGAGTAACACTGAATATTGAATTTTCATCATCAATACACGATCGAGAGATAAGGTGAGGGATATAAAAAATGAGTGAATGCCAATTATTTGAAGACAAACTACAAATTACAGCTGTGGTTCACGAAGTAGAAGGCAGTGGCCCTCACTGGATAAAATCAACCCTCCATAGTTTCATGTTTTTGAATGGTGAACATAATATTAGTTGTGTTTTTATACAGAGTAGTGTCTTCTGTGGTGAGCACAGGTATTGGTGACACTAGGAAATAATTGTGATTGAAACAAAGAGCTTGTGCATCATGTGGATGTAACTATTTTTTCATTTGACGTACTCATAGTATTCAAATTTGTGAATTTTTCAAACAGATTCAACAATGGATGGATGATTAAGATTGGAAGGGGCCTTGATTATTTTAAGAAACCACAGGTAAAAATGTTTTCACCTCTTTAATTACCTTAGAATGGGCTTTTCTACAGTACCTACTCACTGTGTCAATTCTGTCAATTCTGCAGGGTCGTTTCAGCATTGGATACTGTGACTTTGACTTGCGACCTTGTCATGAAACAACAGTGGATGTCTTTCATACAAAACATACAGAGAAAATGTGATCGGATATGACTGCTTTTAATAAGTATTTTCATAAGCATAGAAATGCAAGACTGGAAGGTGTCGCTTGAGTCCAGCCCTCCACCCTCAGAAGCAACTCTTCCAAGTACGTAACTATTTTTTCATTTGACGAAACCTATAGTTTTATTAAACCTATAGATATAGGTTTAAGAATATTTGAGGCTTTTCAGCCTGAGAAAACACAACTGTACAATTCCTTCACTGTACTTCTTCTGTAATCCTAACTAATATCATCCGTATTTAAATTTTATCTTGATTTCATAACAGACCCTCAATATTGTCTTTCAAAGGCCTTTTAACTGTCATTTCTGGTTTTAGTATTGATTTTGTCTTGAGCCAGTTTTGGTTTTTATGTCTTTAATTGCCCACCTTACAAGCATTGGAAGCCGGGCTGCCACATGTCCTCTTTTATAAGCAGTCTTATTTATTTCCTTTAATTCCTGTATTCTAGTCATGACTACTATTCTGCTGGGTTCTGGTCAATCCTGTAATACCTTATTTCACAGACTTTACCAGTAAGTCCAAATTTAACATCCCATTTTCCAAGCTGCTTGCCTACAAAAGTTGTAGTATTCATTGTACAGTCATTTTGGGGTTGCCTTACGTGTCTCTGCATTATGGATTTTGGTCTGGGAAGGCTGCAAAAAGCTGTATTCTCTTCCCTGTCACTCCCGTATGTTTTTTAATTCTGTGATGTATGGTCATATACCTGATTTCCATCCTTTGCATTAGGTGTGGACAGGATGTATGATCCTCTCCCAGTCTTATTCTCTGTCTTTAAAGTCCAATGACTGGCAACTCTTGCCAGTCTCAACTGCAGTAAGCTATTTCCCTACTACTAAGGTAGTCCCCTAAAAAACCACAGAATTTATTTTTAAGTTCTTTCAAATGTTGGATGCCCTGCATGGCTCAGCTGGTCAGAGCATGGTGCTAATAAGGCATCATGGGTTCAGTCCCCATACAGGCCGTTCACTTAAGAGTTGGACTTGGTGATCCTTGTGGGTCCCTTCCAACTCAGAATATTCTGTGATATTCTGTGATTCTAAGGAATATGCTATTTGGAGTAAAGACAAAGTCTTCCCTTGTCCTTCTGTCATCTTTTGGAAACCAGAAAGTGTTACCTGAGCTGCCGCTTCTTTTTCTTCTTAAACAACAAGAGTTCTTTGTTAGCAAGAATCTGCCAAAGCTGTATATTCTGACATGAAAAATAGGCAGTGGCCTCTTGCAGGTCCTATAAAAATCTTTTCAACCTCAGGACCTGTAGGTGCCTTACGCTTTCTGCCTCCTGTAATACAGTGGGCCTCTGTTCTAGTAGCATGTTTACAGGTGTATTCCATCATCCTTTTTTTTTTCCTTAATGTGCTTTATTATTTCATTTTCTGTCATCTATTGCTGCTATTCTTTTCCTCTTGCCTCTAACAACAAATCTATTCCACAGAAATCAAGAAGAAGTGAAGCTGGTCTTTGCCTTATTTTCTGGGTCACAGTTTGCCAGTGGTTTGCCTTCTTTATCCTTTCTCATAATAATGTCTCAGCTTTGGAGAGTTACATCAGCAAAATGAATAATATTTGTGCCACAGAGCTGTGTGCTACTAGTTGTTCCCCTAAACATTCCACAAAAGCTCCCTGGCTTGCTGCTGTGATACTACTTTTCTAGTCACTGTTGTGAATTTTATTCAGTTGTGTATAATATATGCCTATTTTTAATGAGAATAAAGATTATTTTTTATTATTTGTATATTTAGTCATCTATCTGACTTCTTCACTGCATAGGGTAAGTCAAGGAAGCTGGGTAATGTCTCATAGATCCAGCCATGTTTGGGAGAAGGTTCACTGTAAATACAGTAAGCTCCCCAATTGTGAAGCTTTGTGTCTTTTAATCTAGTGCAGCAATTTCAAACATACAGAGGCAAAATAAAGAGCTTTTTCTTCCAACTGAACTGTAATCCACTAGCTAAGATGACAGCTTTCCTTGCAGATCCCATAGATATGCAATATCTGTATGTATGTACAAGTAAGCCTTTAGTGCCACACCAGTTGGTGCTGCACTGCAATTTTTACGTATACTTTATCTCTAAACAGTTCCTTGTGCTGTCAGTAGGAACACCATGCATGAAGAGCAATGGGCATCAAGGAATGGAAGACAAACTCAGAGAAATCTGGGAGTACAGTTTTGCAATCCTTTTACTGACTTCAAGCCATATTCTTCTGTGTTGCTGCTCACAATGATGCAGTGAGGTAATCACCTGGATTGTGCAGCCAGGACTGTTCCTACTGGCATTATCTGTGGAGATGAGCTTAATCCACCTTCCCCACTGGCTTCAGCCGAGTGTCGCCCAGCCCTACAGCTAGTCCCAGCTGAGGGCTGGATTCACTCCCACTGACTGCACTCCCTAACTAAAGGTAGGTCACTTCTCACATGTAATTTCCTCCTAATGAGTGCTGGTCAACCAGTGATCTTTTAAAGCTGTTAGTGTGGAAGTAACATAGTAACATCTCATAGGCCTTTGCAGCCATCACTTACTAAATATTTGCAGCTGTCTCATCTGGTTGGCCTTTTTAAACTAACTGCTGCTGTTCTGACCTGATCAAAATTGCATTCCAGTTATTCCATAACAGAATGTGGTGCTGCGACTTGGATTCATGTGTGTTGTTTGGCCTGTGAGGACTGCAGACTGATCCCTGCTGAAATCCCCCTGGTACACTCAGAAAGGTAAGGGACATTTTGAAATCCTTACTGGAGTTCCTGCTGAGAGTTTTCTGTATGAAAAACAAGGACACTGGAAGTCAGAATGTCCTTACAGACCTACTTGTAAGTCTTCTAAGTCTTTGTCCAATCTAACTATTCATCCAACTTTTCCTTCCTGCCACAGCCTCAGAAACGTGCTTAGCCCCACGAACATAAAAATCATTGCTGCTTTACTTTCTTGAGGCCAGACTGGTCCATATCTATCTTGCCCTATTAACAGCAACATTGTTTCTTGCCAAACTGATACTGTTGTTTCTCAATCCACTCTATGTCTGTTTCTACTGCAATTCCCTTATATTCAGAAGTAGTACATGGTATTGGTATTTCAGGGCAACACATAAGTCATCTGGTAACAGCCTGTTTTCTCTGTAACTATCTGCCTCATTTCTGGATACCACAGTTTCATTTTAAGTCCTACCAGTGCAGTTAACCCTCTGGGAAAAGACTTGGGTAAATTGGGTTGTGCTTATATATTGTGCTGAATGGAATTTACCTTGATGTGCTCACACCTTGACAAATTGAATTTATGGATTTTTTGCTTGATGAGCCTCCTACTTCAAATATAACTCTACTATTCAAGAGCAGTTTGGTGAAGAGTTGTGTAATATAAAGCTACATAAACTCTATGACTGCCTCATTTGGAGACTTCACATCAGTGGAGTCTGCCATTGCTGCACTGGCTTCTTTCCTACAGCTATAGCAATAAGCTGCTTCTGTTCTGACCTAATCAAAATTGCATTCTGCTTATTCACAACAGTGACATATATCTTGAGCCTTTCTTTCATAATTTTACTTCATATTGAACTATTACTTAACAGTGAACTGAAAATGACAATTTTCATGTTGCCTTTTGCGAGAAAATTTTCTCCTAGGTTGTAACATAAGGGACTGTTTCTCCCAGATCTGTATTTGCAAATGTATCACCTAAGGTTTAGCTTAGATACCAGTACCCATGGCAGCAGAAACTGCCAACTTTGTGCCAGGCAGTGCAGGAACAAAGGAGACACATGTGGCCTCTGTTCCAGTTAGCCTCTCCTGCCCTCATCACACAAACCCCCCACACTGAACTTCCTAATCCTTCCCTCACTCTTGCACATGCCCAGACAAAAGCCCTAATCCAGTGTGGAACTGTTGAAGTGATTCATTACCCAGTGGAGAGCTCAGCTCTCCACCGTGCTGGCACAGGGGCAGCAGCACTCTGCAAGAAAGGACCAGAAACCAGGGGACATCCCTCAGAGCCGGGGCTGAGACACAGCCTTTGGACTACTGTCCACAAGGAACAGGATGCAGGCTGGGGCATCCAGTGTGGCAGCACAGCACCAGTTTTCACCTTCCGCATTCCATCTGTACCTCCTCTGTACAGGGCCAGTTTGGGATGCCCCCACCCCTTTCCCTGGTTTAAGCAGCAATGATGTCTTGTCAGCAGTGGCTGACATCCTGCAGTTTGGTAACACTGGGTGGAGGCAGTGTGAAATTTAATTGTAATATTAAAGAAAAGCACAAGATTAAACAGTTTGACTAGTAAGAGAAAAATTTAGCTTGTAGAAATTGTTTTAATTTTGTTTTCAATACATTAAATAAAAAAGCAGAAGTTTAACTTACATTTTAAAAATGCAAGTCACATTAGCATTATCATATTCTCACATAGTAGATTCCACCTGCTGTGCAACTCATCATCTTGTGGACACATTCTTAACAATGTTGTCGCTAGTGTAGTGGTTTCTCTTGGGCAAAACTTACTGCCAGTGAGGCTCTTGACCAGTTCGCTGTACAGTGCTGGTGGCAGCCACTGCTCTGGCAGATCAATGTTACAGACTTCAATCCTTCCATGCTTTACATCCATATTTACTTTAACATCAAGAACAGAATCTTTATAGACCATGTTAAGACAAGTGCTAACGCTGAACTTTGGTGTCTTGCCATACACCCATTCCCAGGTTTGTAGTTCATTAGTTTTATTATTAATTCCTGGAAGCAGCGTCTCATCAGCTGGGTTTATTAAGGTGATATGATGATCTATTTTGTGTTGCGTAGCATATTCTTTAGCAATGGCATCCAGGAGCATCTCAGAAGTCAAACTAGGATCGTCTTCAAAGAGGTTTTTCACTGAGGCAGGCACACTAGGAGTGGCATTGCTCTTTAACCCTTTGTAAGGGCTTTTTAGCACAGAAGATAAAACCAACTTGTCTGCATTACAGAGTAAGGTACAGTGGTGATAAGCACTTGTCCTTCCCAGCTTTGCAGCAGTACCTGAGATTTTGTAATGCCTATCTAGCAAGATGTCATATCTGTCAGTAACATGCACGTCTAACTGCGGGCGCAAGGCTTTCAGTGCCTTCACAACAAGTTTCAGGTTTTCCATTCGTTCGTATTTTTTTCTAGTTGTGAAGAAAGTCAAATTGACATTACCTAGGTCATGGTAAACTGTCCCTCCTCCACTTCTTCTCCTGGCTAGTTTTATATTTTTTTGCCTCAACAGCCTGAGGTTGCATTCCTGCCAGGGATTCTGATGTCTCCCTATTACCACAGCAGGGGAATTCCTCCAAAGGAAAAGGACCTGTTGCTTCTCTAAATCTATGTGGTCATGGATCCAGTCTTCCACAGCTAGATTTTGGTAAACGTCATTAGAAACTGACTGGACAATGCGGGCTCCACTAGCTGTGCTCCTGAAGCCAGCTTTTGGAGTCCTGAGAATGCAGGACAGCCAAAGGCAGTTCTTTAATGATGGCTGGAGTACCATGTTTTCAGTAACGGACAGCGGATGAAAGGAATTCCTGTTCTGCTAAATCTGAATGCGGGGAGCGCACAGCCGGCTGCAGTGATAGAAATGAAATGCTAGCGGCAGGCATGGCGCAGTCCCGCTCTTCCCATGGCAGCGTGCGAGTTCCAAGGCATGGTTCCAAGGCATGGATCTCCTCCGGGCGCTGCCGCTCCAGCCCTGACCGGAGCTTCCCGTGAACACGCGGGCTGTCAGCGCAGCTGCTCCTCGCAGTGCCTAAGAGACCAAGGGAAGAAACCCAATGTGTATGTTCCCCTCACTCAACAGAGCATTCCTAATGCGGTTTTGCTTTGCGTAACGCAGCTCTGTTCGCGGTTTTTGGTTTTTTGTCGGGGGGTTCGTGGCGCGGTGTCCGCTCGGCTGCGCCCCCGCCCGCGGCCCCCGCGCCCCGCCGGCAGCCCCTGCGCTACTCACGGCAGGAGCCGAATCCCTGCCCGTGCCCGGCGGGCTCCCTGGAGCCGGCGGCGTCCTTGGAACACACGGCCTCGGGAGCGCCTTCCGCTTCCCGGGTGAGAGGTGCCGGGGGCGGGCTCTGCGCGGGGCCGGGGCGGGGGTGAAGGAGCGCCGAGGGTCCGCCTGTCGCAGCGCAGCCACGGTGGGAAGGGGCTGGGAGGCGCCTGGAATGACAGGATCGCGGCGTCACAGAATGGGAAAGGTTGGAAGGGACCGCAGTGCGTCACCTGGACCAAGCTCCCTGCTCGGGCAGGGTCGTTACAGAGCACGTGGCACAGGATTGTGCCCAGGCAGGTCTGACTTTGTCAGAGTGAGGGAGACTCCGCATCCTCTCTGGGCAGTCTGTTCTAGTGCACGATAAAGAAGTTCTTCCTCATATTCAGGTGGAATTTCCTGTGCATCAGTTTCTGCCTGTTGCCTCTCGTCCTATTGCTTGGCAGTGCCCAGAAGAGCCTGGCTCCGTCCTCTTGGCACCCTCCCTTCAGATACAGGCATTGCCAGTGATACTTACAGGGCCATGCCAACAAGAGGGCTGTGCACAATGGATGGTTCTTCTTGAAAGACACAACTGCGCAATTCCTTGCCGTGGGATTTTGTGGATGCTGGAAGCTTACACGGGTTCACAAGGAGACTGAGGGCATTAATGCAGGTGCATAGAGGCTTGTGAAATACACAGAAACTCTCCATGGTACTTATGAAGATATGAAAACTAAATATTGATAGTATAATTCACTAAGAAGCTGGCAGTGATCAAAAACTAAGTAATTAAAGATGTATTTCATGTAGCAAGTTATCTCTAGATTTGCATTGGTTTAAGCCATTCTTAAAGTCTATCAAACCTTGGCTATTGAGAGCTCTTATCTGTATTTAGGCTTACACTGTGGGACAATGTTCAATGCTAGCTGAAGTTTATCTGCAGTAGTGTCCCTGTGGGCAAATATGTGCTGTATATCTCTTTCTGGTGTATGTGTATTCATAAAGGATACATTGAATGCTTTTGTCTTCCATTCTGCCTTAAGATAAGAGTCCCAAGACATGAAGGAATTGTAGAGGAGAAGATTGTTTCAGTCGGTTGTGAGAATCCACATAGGCTGTTCCTCTTGAACAGGTAGTTAGGGATAAGAAATTTTTCTTCTCTCTAGTTCTAGGAATAGGTGGCTTTTGAAGAAACACCAAGTTGATATTTAGGTGAAACAGTGAGGTTACTTGGGGAAGCAGTTTGGCTTTGGGTATGTAATTGGGCGTTCATATATTTGATTTTCCAGGAAAGAAGACTGTTTATGAGGGGCCTGAATTCTCTTTACCTTTTAGTTGAAGAACCAGCATTAGAACAGCTATATTCCTTGAAAGATGAAGGAGAAAAGAAGGTGGATAAGGATCAAAGACTTCCAAGATTAAAGATGCAAGTTTGGGGTCACTTCCTACTGAAGAACCGGTTCATTAAGGGTGTGACAGGGCCTTGCTAAATGTTTAAAAGAACTGTGTGGGTGTAGTAGGGCAAGTAAAAAGTAAGAAACCATCACCACATATGTGCTGGTGGTGATTAGTGAGAGAAACAGACTCTAAAAGAAACTTGATGGGATATGGGTCCCAGCACTTGTCACATAAAAAAAGAAAAAAAAGAAGTTGTGAATTATTTTAAGCAATTTGAAATAGGCATAACTTTTTGCTAAATTAGACTGGTGATAACTTTTCACTGGGGTGAGCAATTTTGAAATGCACAGGGTAAAAAGTATGTGGACTTCTAAATATTGGATGATCAGCTTTGAAGGCAGTTGGCAAAATGCAAAAGTGAGCCACTGTAAAGCTGGTCAGAGGTAGGGAAATGCGTCTTGTGAGACTTCTGATGTTACTAAAACCTACACAAATGTGGGACCATTTGTTTCCATTTTGGCATTAGATTCTTAAAAATTTGCAATGTGTCATTTGGCCACAGGGTGCCACTAAAAACCTATTGTGAGCTGTTACACTTCGTGTTTTTCTAGTTGAAAACTGTTTCCATAGTTAGAACCACAATGTGCTAAAAAAAAAAAAAGTGTGCAGAATGCTAGGTGGACAGGTAAAAATGTCATGGGTCTGTTTCTGATATGTGAAGAATGCAATACACATGCAACAATAAATGCCTTTCCTGAAAAGTAGCTATTGTTGAAGACAAACAAAGCAACATAATTGGAAATATTCTGACAATACGCAAAAAGTATGAATTTGTAAATACATACCATGATTTATTTATCTCCTGTGGACTGAACTTTTAAATGCATTTTTTATACCTCAACTCCTATTGTATAAATCACACCTGCAAAGTACAACAGTTATTATTTTGGCTTTTGAAAATAATCTGTGTATTAATTTAATTTCTTCTTTGTTCAACAAAGCATTGTTTAGTATACAAAAAGCAAAGTAACTGCTCTGCACTACATTTATGAGGGTTAACATATAAGAGAGAACTCACCATATGTCTCTTAGAAGATATTTTAGACATACCAGAGCAAAACTAATTAAAAACATCTAATTTTACTCCTAAAAATGAATTTTCATGAAGAATAATTTTGTTAAAGTTCTGAAAACCTGAAATTCTCTTTTCACATCTCTTTTGGAGATAAACATGATAATGCAGTCTCCTCTTGATGATTTCCATCCAAAAGTAAGACTTACAATAAATCCAGGACGGGGGAAAAAAAAGAAAGAGACTTGCTTCTCTTGCTCTTTTTCTGGAAGTTAAAATCTTCCACTTTCTTCTCTTTGGGTGGGGATTGTATTTCAGAGGAGTTACTCACTCCTAATATGTTAAAAGGTGAGTTCTATTCATGAGTGCTTGATAGTGACTGCTCACCAAAAATTCCTGTCATTCACCTGGCACTGTCTGCAAAATATAAAACCTGTGCTAGTGACTAACAGGGAAGAGAGGACATTTTGTCTAGTTTCTCAGCTTTACTTTAGGACTACCTAAGGCAGCCTCTTTCAAAGACTCTTTATATCCATGCTTGATAGAAGCAGGCACTAAGAGTCCAAGGACTCACATGGCTCTCTTACCCTTCTCACATCACTTTCTTCAAAGGCACTACTCTTCTCGTCCCTGTCTGTGCTATTCCAAGATGAGATAGGAAGCTAGAGGTACGCTCAATAAGAACTTCTCTCATGGGGCATAGGAAAACATAAGAAGTAGTTTCTCTCATGATTTTGTTGGTGCAATAAAGAAAAGCATAATTAGCCTTGTAATATCATGGCATTTTAACTTTACAATGTTTGTAAACCAGTTAATATGTTAGTCCTAGCATTAAAAATCAGGAATGAGTTCAGACTGGGGTTTTATCCTATATGCGAAACTAATGCTTGACACTGTCAAGAAACAAGTGTGATGTTAAGGGTGATATTTATTCTGGACAATACAACTGGTACATAATCTTACAAACACATATGCAAATTAGATGGGTTTTGGATAGAAGATAAGGTTTAATTAAAGGAAGGCCATTTTCACAAGATCAAATCAGTCTTACCTAACACTAGTTTTGTTCTTGTCAAGCCAGATAGATTGTATTGCAATTGCTGGAGTTTTCATCTGTAAAAGTGTCTCCTTGAATATTACTTTCTGAAAGAGATGAACCTGATTAGAGTAGAGGTGTTAACCTGAGCTCCTTGAGCTCACTGTCAGTCCCAGCTGATCAGCTGTGGCAGCTTCAGAATACCCATCTCTCTGCTGGGGCTAGACTGACAAGACTTGGTTGATTAGCTTTGTCTCTGAAGTCTTCTGACCTGTAAGCATTGCTTGTGCTGCTTTTCCCTGCCTTTCTCTGTGGCTTTCACATTAATCATGGGTGAGGCCTATTCTGCACGCGTACAGATGGGCCCCAGGACGTTTGAATTAAAGGTGCTCTGAAACTGAAGAATTCCACTCAAACCAACAATGGGAGATGGTATTGCATATGCCAGAAGATTCCAATTTATGATGCTCACCCACCTCCCTGTTTCCATATCCAAATAACTATGAAGAATTGAACCATTATTTGAAGAAGTAATCTTTTTATCTGTCGAGGTGTGGATCGAATGTTGTGTCACTTGAGGAGAAGCTTGGCTTAACTCCATCCCCCAACAAAAAAGCCATTCAAAGAGATGCAGCAGCATCTGGTCACTCAGTATTCATTTGTACTTAAAACCAAAAAGAAATATGAACACCTTTTCTTGACTTTAGTAATGTTTATTGAGGAATTATGCTCGAAGTTCATAAACTTGATACTGTAAGTTGAATTTTCATAGATAAGAGTTATTCAAAAACCTCCCAAGTCAAAACCAATTAGAGAAATAATTAAAATTTCTTTGAAGGCAATGCTCATAAATATTTATATTAGAATGAATGGAAACAGGGGTTTACTGATAATTTTGTACAAGATTTTCCAATGAATCTTTTTTTAAAATTACTTCTAGGATTATTCTAACTTCTCATATTGTTTTGCCTCTAGAATTTCAGTCATATACACCTGGTACAACAAGGATTATGCTAATCTTTGAAAGAAAGATTTCAGAGAATGAAAGGACAGACACTGCATGCTCACTGCACAGAGATGTTGTGCTGGCACTATACCCGAAGTTGGTATGTTTATCACAGCTGCTTGGCTTCTGTCCTACAGAACTCCTGGCTCAAGGAAAACATAGTCATAGAATAGTTTGGAAGAATGAGCCTTAAGGACCATTTAGTTGCAAACACCCTGCCATGGGTGGGGACACCTTCCACTAGATCAGGTTGCTCAGAGCTCTATCCTACTTGGCCTTGAACATTTCCAGGGATGGGGAGTCCACAACCTCTCTGACCAACCTGTTCCAGTGCCTCATCACCCTCACAGTCAAGAATTCCTTTCTAATACCAAGTCTAAACCTTCCCTCCTTCAGCTTAAGGTCATTCCCCCTTGTCCTATCACTACATGCCCTTGTAAAAAGTCCCTTCCCAGCTCTCTTGTGAGCTCCTTTTAGGTACTAGAAGATGCTATAAGGTTTCCCCTGATCCTTCTTTTCTCCAAGCTGAACTCTTTCAGCCTTACTTCATAGGGGCGGTGCTCCAGCCCTGTGAACAGCTTAGTGGCCCTCCTCAGGACTTGTTCCAACAGGTCAGTGTCTTCCTCAAGTCAGGGGCCCCAGAGCTGGAGTGCTCTAGGTGGGGTCTCTAGAGGTCAAGAGAAGAGGGCATGATTAATTTTAGTATTAATGCCAAAAATTTGATTACAGGAATCACTTTCTAGAAATTATTTTATCAAAAATCAAGTCAACTTACTCCTAAACAAACCAGATTTGATGTGCAATTTAGAATTTTGGAACTGCATCTGTGGTGGAAATAATATACAGTAATCTAAGAAGGGATGACACCCCCAAAGATCCGGAGGATGCCCCTTCCACGATGGCCATGTGGAGGAAGGTAGTCCAAGGTGCCCCTGCATCGTATTCTAACAGCCTGGCAGGAATATATTTTCCAAGGATGGATCCACCAACTGTGGAGCTGATGTCCTCCTGGCTGCGAAATGTTGAAGAAACTTTGGGAACCTCCTCATTCCCACGGGCCAGCACTTCAGTTCCTAGGGGCAGCCCAAGAGACCGGTCTCCTCCTGCTCCATCCAGAGGGAAGGGAAGCCCCAAGCGCAGGCCACGTGGGAAACTATGGGTTTTTTACGTGACCAAGGGGAGGACATGAAGAAGTGGGATGGTGAACCCACCCCTAAGCTTGAAGCCCGGGTACGTGAATTAAGAGGGAAGAGAGCTAGTAAGAAGGCTGTCCACGCAGTTGCTGCAGAGATCCCAGAAGAAGATCAGCGGTCTCTGAGACGCAAAAGGGTTGAGATCAACTCCTTTGATCCTGGTGAGGGGACCTCCGGTCTGGCATCGCAAGGGTCAGACAGTGAATACTCTGACCAGGAACAGGAATAGAGGGCCCCTGCCTTCGGCCAGGAGGAGGAAAGGGATGACCGAGTTTACTGGACTGTGTGGGTTCGATGGCCTGGCACATCGGATCCACAGAGATATCGGGCTTTAGTGGACACGGGTGCACAGTGCACATTGATGCCATCGAGGCACAGAAGCACAGAACCCATCTGGATCTCTGGAGTGACGGGGGGATGCCAGGAATTATCAGTGCTAGAGGCTGAAGTGAGTTTAACAGGGGACAAGTGGGAAAAGCACCCCATTGTGACTGGCCCAGAGGCCCCTTGCATCCTTGGCATTGATTACCTCAGGAGAGGATATTTCAAAGATCCAAAGGGTTATCGATGGGTTTTTGGTGTAGCTACAGTGGCCACAGAGAAGTTAAAGCAACTATCTACTTTGTCTGGCCTCTCAGAAGATCCTTCCATTGTGGGACTGTTGCAAGTCAAAAACCAACAAGTGCCCATTGCCACCACAACTGTGCATCGACGACAATATCGAACAAGCCGAGACTCTGTGATCCCCATCCATAAGATGATTCGAGAGCTGGAGAGCCAAGGGGTGGTCAGCAAGACCCACTCACCCTTCAACAGCCCCATCTGGCCTGTACGCAAGTCGGATGGGGGATGGAGACTGACTGTGGACTATCGTGGCTTGAATGAAGTCACTCCGCCATTGAGTGCTGCTGTGCCAGACATGTTGGAGCTCCAGTACGAACTGGAGTCCAAGGCAGCCAAGTGGTACGCCACTATTGACATTGCTAACGCCTTCTTCTCCATCCCCCTAGCAGCAGAGTGCAGGCCGCAGTTTGCTTTCACCACCATCTTCATAATCTGTTTTAGGCCCCTATGTGACTTTCTGGGTTTCAACAATACATATTTGCACATTATTGTATTTTCATTGCAAAAATTCACCCTTCATGGGTCTTAAACAAACATAGTGGACTACTTTCTTTCATATTTAAAAATTCATTAGATATTCCAGTATGAATCTACTTAGTTGTCCTCCTTAGTTTTGAACAGATATATTTCAAGTTAATTAACATTTAGCTTTTATGTCATTGTTGTTCTTGTCTGATCCCTTTTTAGAAGGGCATTCAAACATATTCTGCAATATAACAAAAACGAGACATACAGATGCAGAAATTACTTTAAAGTATTATATGGATATTTATTTTAATTAGATATCTGCTTCGTCTTTTTGAAGAATATATTTATCCATTTTACATTAAAGTATCATTAATTACAGAAGTTTTATTTCAGGGAATAGATAGAAATTTCCCAGGAAACTGCATTTAATGAAAAGGCTCATTTGGAACAGAGAATTGAAGAGCTTGAAACTACTATTCATAATGTAAGGGAAAATAATTATTTATGGAATTGTAAATGTAATACAGACGACATTCATGGCTAATCCTGCGGGACCAAACTGATTGTCTTCTATCAGAAAGGAATAGGTGGAGAGCAGTGGATATTATTTACCAAGACTATTCCCCTCTAATCCACTCTGGTGAGACCCCACTTGGAGTACTGTGTCCAGCTATGAAGCCCCACTGGGACATGAACCTGTTGGAGTAAGTTCAGAGGAGGGACACCAAGTTGATCAGAGGACTGGAGAACCTCTCCTACAAAATCAGGCAGAGATGGTGGGGTGGTTTTGCCTGGAGAAGAGAAGGATCAGGGGAGACTTTATAGCACCTTCCAGTACCTAAAGAGACCCACAAGAGAGCTGGGGAGGGGCTTTGTACAGGGCGTGTAGTGATAGGACAAGGGGGAATGGCTTTAGGCTGAAAGGAGAACAGGTTTAGATTAGATAACATGAAGCATTGGAACAGGTTGCCCAGAGGACTCTGCATCCCTGGAAATGTTCAAGGCCAAGTTGGATAGAGCTGTGAGTAACCTGGTCTAGTGGAAGGTGTCCCTGCGCATGGCAGGGTGGTTGGACCTAGATGGTCTTTAAGGTCCCTTCTAACCAAAACTAGTCTGTGATTCTGTTATCTTAAGACTGTACCGAGGCTTTGGACACTGTTACCCACAGTGCTCTTGTATCCTGGTTAGGATGGGCTTGTTCCACCTGGAGTAGAAATGGCGTAAGAGAGATGTAAGTCCTACCTGCCAGTACTCATCAAGAAGTCATAAACAGGCTTTCTACAGCAGTGCATGGTGGAAGGATGAGCAACAATGGACATCAGTTGAAATGAGAAGGGTTCAGGCTGAATACTTCTTTTTCATGCAGACAGTTGAGCAGTCCCCAGCCTTGAAGATTTGCAAGACTGGACTGGACAAAGCCCTGAGCAGCCTGGCCTCAGAGCTGGCCCTGCTTTGATCAGGAGTTTAGACTGGAGACCTAGAGTCCATTTCAATGTGAATTGTCTTATGATCGTGTATTACTAAGACCTGATGCATCAAAACCAAATGTAATTGTACTGTTCTGCCAAGTTCTTTTAATATGGTTTAAGTTGCTTGTGTGTGCGATTATTTGCTAACATATGGCTAAAACAGAAATGAAAACATTAGTAAAATTAATGTAAACCTTAAATTTATTTACAGACTTGGTAGAACTTGATTTTTAAATAGATTAACATTGATTTCTGTAGCGTATCTTTCTTCTAGATCTTGTAGATATAAATTTTTGTTCATTTTCTTTATCCCTCTCAGCCTTCTAAAAGCCTACTAAGCTTATAAGACAAATGTTTATAATATTAAATTGAATGCATCTGATAAAAAGAATACACTGTAGGCTTAAATAGCTCTGAGTAGTAAATTAACTTTAATGACACACCTACATATGATGTGTAGTGAATATTGGGAGCCCTGGTTTAGGTACATCTGCTTATTTCTTCAGTTCTTTTGTTACCCTTTGAGGGTGATACATCAACATGAAATTTATGGCACTAGTATTGAAAAAGTTACTGGATACCTGAGGCTTACTGACTTGCTTTTCAGAGGTCTGACCTTTGATTATAGTAACACAGAAATTAGTACTGGAAGAATCGGTAAATGAGGAGAGAGATGAGGTGAAAATTTTTGTGCTTCAAAAGAGCTGTTCCAAATAATTTAGAAAGGGCAGTCCTTTGAATGTAAAGTGGAAGAATTTTGATAAAAAGATGCATCTTTCTTTAAACTGGGGATTTCCAACTAGCTTTGCTTGGGGTCTGTGCAAGAGGTTTTGGACATATTCTTTGTTCTAGCTACAGACCTGAGGGCCTCATGGTGATGACTTGGTTACATAGGGCTTTATGCAGGTGTTTTACAGTGATTTCTCTATCCAGTTACTGGCATAGGTATATAACTTAGTAGAGACCTAATTATTTGGTTGTGTTGTATCCCAAACTGGGATTTCTTCCTTCATACACTCATAGTAATGTTTTCCCTGATGTTATTTTGCACTGAAAATGTTTAATATTGATCAATGAAAAACATTTTTGCCCTCGGGCATAATTACCAAGGGAAAATTTACATGAGTAAATGAAAATATTCTCAGGTATCTGAAAGACAGGTGATTGATTTACCTTCAAAAGAAGTGAAAATCACATTTCAGCTCTTTGCCAACTACCTTCAGTAGACTGGGAGTCAGGCCATGAGCAAACGAGGTACTTGGACATTTCTTTTTCAGCAAAAGATTTGTGCTAAAAACAGATTAAAAATTAAAATAATATAAATTTATATATAAACTGGGTCTTTTTTTTCAGCTTATAATGTAAGATTATAATTAAATAGTGAATGGCTAAAACAGGTATCCAAAGTGGCACTAATGAAAGACACCACTGATTCTCTGGAAACTGATATGAAAAGATTGACAAGAAAAGTACTGACTTTGAAACTGAGCTGAGTCAACAGGGAGCTTAATATGCTTCTCTTAGGTAAGAAAAGTATGTAAGTGCATTAAGCTGACTAGTAACATCAGCCTATGTTCTCTGGTTTTCATAACTGCTATATCGCTCAAAGGGAAGGGAATTTATGATAGCTACTTATGAACCATCCTTCTTTTTGGAATGAAATTGATTTCCTCATTCCTTATTTATATGTAAATGTTTTTTCTTGATGATATGCTGGAAACCATCTTCAGTGAAAAACTGAAATTCACTTTGACTTAGAACTAGGAGCTATCTATTAGAAACTGCAGAGGTTGATTTTTTTTTTTTTTTTTTTGGTAAATTGCACATGAATACTTTTGTTTTAATTTTTTAAATTGTTTTTATAAAAGCAGGCAAACATGCAGAAAATAATGAGTGTCAGGTTTTGTCAGTGTTAAACATCCTTTTCTTAGTCTTGGAGCCTTTTCATGAGAGGAAATAAAATGGCAGATTTGCATAGAGTTTATGGCCTGCTGCTCAACTGGAGTTCCTAACCATGTTCAGAAGCATATAGTAGGACTAGATCAAAGCCTTTAGAGAATAAAGCATAGGTCAATGAGTGCAAGATAAAAAACAATAATTAACTGACTGGAAGACAAGATCAATCAAGTGTGCAGTTTGCGCAGAGAGATATAAAGGACCAGATCACAGACTGAACTGGGCTACCGAGTGAACAGACTGCCAGAGAAGATATTGCCACTTTTTCCTCTTTTATTTCCTTAAATATGATTCAGTTAGACAAACACTGTCCTAAATCTGTGTCCCTACATGTGGCTAGTGTAGGTGTTGTAGTTTTTTTGTTGGGTTTTGTGTAGTGGGAATGCTGGGTGCTATCATGCCATGCTGGCCCACAATACTTCTCTAAAGATACTGTGATTTCTAAACTAGCATGAGAACTTACGCAAACCAAGTTACTGCTGCTTTATAATCAATTGTCAGATTTATGAGTACTGTAAAAATGGAGATGTTGCAAATTAGTTGCTGCTACTGAAATATATTTTTTCTTTCCACCCACAAACCAGGCTGATAATTCTCTTCACTTTCTCGAACAGTGTGAGAATCATTAATATTACTACATTATTTGAACAGGTATCTTGGGTAAGACTTGAAGCAGTTTGGGGATTCCAATGTATGTCCCTAGGGGTAATTTTAATTTTAACTATTTTTGTGACGTTTTTACCACCACCTGTTTTAAAGAATTCTTCCTACTTTTCTGTCATCCTTTACAGCAGTATTCAGACTTTAATATACAGAGATTATGGTTAATAGTAATAAAATATCCCAAATATTCTAAAATAGACAGAAGAATCTCATTTTTTCACATTTTTTGAAATTTTAATGGCATTTCAAAAAGGAAAAAAATTAACATATCAGTGCCTGAATTCTTCTGTTTAATGCTTCTGCTTTTCCAGTTTATTGAATGAAAAGACAGAACAGAATCTTTCAGAGACTCAGCAAAGCCTTATTAAGAAAAAACTTGAAATGAAACTTAGCCAAGAGAAAATTATGCTTTTGGATGAAAAGATTGGTGAGTGACAGATACAATTTTTATAATAAAATTCAATAGGCTGATTGTTATATTCTGCCTTTTTCTTCTTGTTTTTTTTTTCTTATGGTTTGAAAGAAAGGGCATTGAATGCAAATAAGTATACTTTTGACAGTTTTAACATTTTGAGCGCAAAAGTTTTGTTTTCTTTCATTATTGGAGGGTTTTTGCATTTTAAAATAATGCAATAGAGCTCTTGCAAGTAAGTTTCAGTGGCAATACATACTGTCAGCTGAGCAATGTGTATTGGTACCCATGTGCAGTGTCTGAGGTTATCAGTCATAGACTGCAATGAGGTCTCCCCTCAGTCTCCTCTTCTCCAGGCTGAACAGATCAAGTGACCTCAGCCGCTCCTCGTACACCTTCCTCTCCAGACCCTTCACCATCTTCGTTGCCCTGCTTTGGACTCTCTCTAATGGCTTAATGTCTTTCCTATACTGCAGTGCCCAAAACTGCCCACAATTTCCAAGGTGAGGCCGGCCCAGTGCAGAGCAGAGTGGGACAATCCCCTCCCTTGACTGGCTGGTGATGCTGTGCCTGGTGCCCCCCAGGACATGGTTGGCCCTCCTGGCTGCCAGTCATTTCATTGCAGAAGTTCCTCAGACTGGTCAAGCATGACTTCCAATGGGTAATGCCATGCTCACTGCTATTGATATTCTTGTCCTTTATGTGCCTGGAAATAATTTCCAGGATTAGCTGCTTGATCAGACTTTTCTTTAGAACCAGGTTTGAGCAGGTTCTAGAGTCATGTGTCCCAAAATATGAGGTGAAATTTAAATAAGTTAATAAAGCTATAAACCTTAGATACACACTAATGCTGTGTTTGTTGGTAAAGGTACAAACAATATACTTCAACTTTATGAAAAAGAACTTTCTTCACAGGTACTACATAAAGAACTAGCGAAGTACCAAAATGAACTTGATGTGAAGTTGAAGGCCCAAATATTGTCAGGCTGAAGGATGTACTGAAATCTAAAGTGAGTATAAAAATTAAAACTGTTAATAAAAGATGTGGTTTCTTTTAACTAAAAATAAAATTTTAGTGATATCTCCACAGAAGAATTTGCTTTCTAGCCAAAACTTATCTGCATTCTATTAATATTTTTTTATTACTTTGGACATGTTTTCATTGCTGTTTTTGCAGTACAAAATTAATGCAGAGTATTTCATTGTGGTTATACATATATATATACACTTGTGGGTGTGTGTTTATTAAACTTAAAAATTTAGACAGTGGATAATACAGAGACTTGGAACTCTTTTGTCTTTACTACTATATGGCATTAAAGTTAAAAAAAAAATTATTATACTGTATTGCTATACCTTGTATTTCTTGAACAAAACTCTGGTTCTTGAGAAGTCTCTCAATGTTTTGGCTAACTGGCAATATTTCCGGTGGAGAGAGAATATCCAATACCATACCTGTGGATCTATAGCTATCCCTATTTTGTGACACTTACTGTAAATTATTAAATAAACTTTATGTGTCAGGAGAGATTCAACTGTGAGCTCTTGGAGAATTACCACAAAGGCCGTGAACAAAGAGAAAGTTGAGAAGCAAAATGCCATCAAGCAGAAGCAGGTTTTTCCTCTGTTAGACTGTGTTATAGTATTAGAATTTGTCAGAATTTTTTCTTTCCCTACCAGCAGTTTGGGAGCTGACACCCTCCCCGCCTCAGCTATCGAACAAAGAGACTCAGCCAATCACCCAAATGCCAACCTAATGGCTGGGAGGGGGGTGGTTTCTTTTTTTCTTTCGGAGCAATTGAGTTGAAATCTTTCTTTCCATAGTTCAGCCTTGAAATGGTCTGGTAGTATTTTTAAGTTATGTGGAATGCCAATTCTTATATTTTAGGGAGATTTGCTACAGTGAATCCAATGTATGGATTTTAACTTTATATAACAATATGATTAGAATTCCACTAGTCACACTTGGAAAAAATATTTTTAAAAATAGCAGATTTCAAGGAAAACAAAAAAATAAAATGCTCTTATGCTTGGAATGACTGAAAACATAAAGTCACACACAACTCCACAGCATACCTGAAACATGTCTGGTGCTTTGTCACCTGTTATGTTCCTGTCCCTGCTTTTCTTGCTTCCAGCTTTTCAGCCTTCTTTCTGCTTCTTTAGATGTCTAAAAAAACCTCTTCCCACTTGAAAATCTGAAGAACTTACTGAGAAATTCACAGCATGGCTTTGGAAATACGCTGTGAATATATACACATGGTTTGGGGGTTTTCCAGTTTTAGTTGCAGATCATCTTTCCTTCCTGAATATCACATAAGCTACTGAGGGCAACGCAGCACATGAGATACTCAAGAGGAAACAAACTGTTGCTGTTCAGAAAACTGGATGAGAACATAACAATAATGAAACAGCAACAGCACAGGAAGATTGTGTGGCAGATTTTGACTTTTTAAAAAAAAACAAAACCAAAAAAACTGGTACATGGTCCTAGTTTGTCCAGAAAGCCTCAAACCAGTAGACATTTCATCCTTCTAATTCCACCCCACGTGCCTGCTATTAAATATAGGAGTAAACAGGGCTCTTCATGAAGAGGTCAACATATTGGATCAGAATTCCAAATGTCATATTCCATTTCATAGCAGTTGCATACAAGGCACATATCCAAAACACAGAGGTTTTTATTCAGAAATCTTGATGTGCTCAGCAGTGCTCTGTGTTCCTTGTGCCCTTTTTTAGGTAAGGCAGAGCTAGAATTAATGTGATGTGTTCCTCACACAATCATCTCTTGGAATGTAATTTCTAATAAATCCTTCAAGAAAATCATTGTCTTTTACCTCTCACTTTGTGCTGTTAACCTCCCAGACTCATTCTGCCACCCACTGAAAATTAAGACGTTAAAAGTGACTGACCAGGAATACAAGTATCACTCAGCAAAGTACAGGCATTTTTCAAAGAGGAAAACCTAGGTTGTGTTAATTTTAAGTGTATGAAATTCTTAATGCTTCTAGTCAGAACTGCTGTGGCTGGCTTGTGGGCTCCTCTGTAACGTGACTCTGCCATCTCTTAGTCACACCAGGTTTACAGGTGACAGCAGTATAATATCACTGACAGAATCTCAGCATTCACAGTTCATCTACATGCAAAAACACATTTTATTGCTAAAATAAGGGGATCTCATTTGAACATAAAACACAACCCATGGCAGAATTTTCAACCTTATTAGCTCTACAGAAGGAGTAGAATTCTAGGAATACAGTTGAAAATGTCAGTAGCTAATTTTGCTGTCAGAAGCAAGAATCCTTCTCTTCTAGTTTTTACATTCAGGAGTTATTTAAAGAAATAAATTCTAGGTTTATTCTAGAATAAATTACTGCTGCCTCTTAAAATTCACATAGAGATATTTTGTAGGATTTTGAAGCAGTTTTAATTTTTCTCTTTTTTTGCAGTATTGTTTTGATTATCTGATGTTGCTTTTCTGTGGCATTTAACGCAGCATACAAGCCTCATATTTCTGGGTTAAACAAGTCTCTTCTCAAAATGGATGGAGAGCTTAAAAACGTACATTGGAGAGAATCTCTATACTTGCAAATCTCACTTCTACACAAGAACTTTGCATTAAACTAGATGCAGTCAAACAATGATTAAATTAGCCTTTAACTTTCACACAGAGAAGGTATAAAAAGTATGTGAAATATATTAGAAAAATAAGTTTATGTTGACGTTATATTTAAGGGATCTAAATATATGTTGGGATCATGAATTATCAATTTTCCAGTTTTTTAATGTTTAATTTGGCATTTCTCATGGGCTTACTCCTCAAAGGTTGTGTGCTGTATACTCTTTGGAAAGGACACTGCTTTGCAAGGCTTGACTATGAGTACTCAAAAGTCAGGGTTTACAATTACTGGCTGTTTTCATAAAAGATATCTTGGCTTTTACAGATGAAAAGTGAGCAGAATTGCTAGAGTTGTTTATTAGCAATGAGACTTAACATGGACTTTAAAATGACTGACTGTTTTAAGAAGTATAATAACTTTAATATGTTCTTAATTTTCCTTGAAATTTTTGTTACCTTGATTTTTACAAATCTACAAAATTAATATTTGATATTTTTTTAAAAACTCGTCTTGGACAAACTTTGAACAATTGTTCATTCATACCCAGATTATTCAGGTGTTTTCAGTATGATCCTATCACTGACCTGTCCATCCTCTGCTCCAGCTGAGATAATTTTTTTGTTCTTTGTGGGCTTCCAGCATTCTCTTTAAACCTTTATGTCTTTTGCATGCACCATGAGTAAAGCTGCTGTTTGACAGTGTTCTACCCACATGTGTGTGATGTCTTTTGTATGCTTGTGGAATCCCCTGAGATCCTTTTGATAGGGAGGAATTCCAGGATATGACATTTATCTGAAACTTTTATGAGATCTAATACGGCTAAGCCTCCCTGGATCCTTTTGTGAGATTGGCCATGAAGGGGATTGCTGGGACTGTGGAGAACAGCAACAGTTTGGGGAAAGAAGAATGCAGAAATGCAGGTGAAGAGCTGGAGAAAAACCTGAACCTGGGAAATTTTCACTAATTTTTCCATATCTTTCAACTGGTAGTTTTTCATCAGCCATGTATAGCCTTCAGATAGGGCACTTATTTTACACAGTATTCCAATGCAGAATGTGCATTACTAGATTGCAGCATATATATATTCAGAAGTGGAAACAAAACCTGAAGTTTTCATTGTTCTTTTGTTCTGAAATATAAATATGGAATATCAAAACTGTTTATCTGCAAAGGAACTAGATTTTTGAGTGACAGTCAAAAAATGGGTTCTTTCAGAATGAAGAAACCTTTCATTTTAGTTTTATGAAAGAAAAAAAATTGAGTTTTGCTTTGATAAGTGAGAAATGCTTTTTTTCATTCTTTTTTCTTTTTTTTTTTTTTTAACCCTCTGGCCTATAATCAGAATTCTCCCAGTATCTTCCTCCTTTGAACACAAAAATGGTTATCCTCTGAAAATTCTGAGGAATGTGCTGGAGAGGTGGAATATTTGTTAAGATGTCTCAGTTCACAGATTTCTCATGACCTTTGGCTCAGCATTATTGTGCTTAATGTAAACTAGGCTTGAGTAAAATACAGATAAAAGTGTTTACAGCACCCCAAACAGACTCAGTTAGACAGACTAAAATGCATACATGAAAAGATGAAGGGAAAATAGCATTTAGTTTACTTATGCTAAGGTTTGGGGTTTTTTTTATGTAGTTATGTCTCAGGTATGTCCATCTTTCCCTTTGAAGTGGAATATACTAGATTTTATGGGTATTCTTCTTTTTTAAATTTCCCCAAGATATATAGATACTTAATCTCTTGGTTTGTAATTTATTAATTTTCCTTTTCCCCTCAGTTTATTCTTGATGTTCCTTTAAGTCAAATGAGTGTATTCTCACTCTGCTGATGATGCTGATACTGCCTTGTTTTACCAGGTGTTATTTCTTGCATGCAAATGGTTAATCAATAGTTTCTTGCCTCAACAAAATGTGAAACTTGCTTCCTGTTCTTTAATGATTCTATCTACAGAATTGATCCATATATTTCGTAGCATTTTGTCATTTGTATAAAGCACATTTTTATTCAGATATGTACACTGGATGAATTTATAAATCTGACAGAGGATTTTAACTAGGAAAATATAACACTAATCATCCACCTTGAAGTGAAACAAATTTTGTCATTGATCCCAGACTTCCTTTTTTATATTTATCTTTTTCTGTAAAGGTTACCCTAATACAATGCCAGTAAGCTTAATAGACATACATCTGAAACTTTAAAATCTTTGTTTAGCTGCAGAACAAGCGTGAGTCATCCCATTCTGAAACAGAACTGCTGAGAAAACAACTTGGAAATGAAAGAGCGTCTATGAAAAACCTGGAATCTTTGCTTGTGTCCAGTCATGAGAAAGAATTTTGGTCACAGATAACAAAGCAAGAGAAAGACTCTGAAATTCAGTTTCTCAAGAGAACAGCTTGCTTTAGTGGAAAATCATCTGTGAGTAAATGGCCAGGAGAGTACTGCACTTTTTCTCATTCCTTAAAATTGTAGATAAACAGAGATGGTTTTATATCTACCTGCATTTTCAAATGGCCAATGTACCTGGATATCTTAATAGCAGAAGATACCAAAAATGTGCTTCTGATTCCTCAGCCATACCCTAATGGACTTTTTTGCATAGTGTTATGTTTTGCTCCAAAAAAAAATGTTCTTAATTGCATGATATAGCTGCCCTTTTAATTTTGGATAATTATATGTGGCTACATACATGGAGGATTATAGTTGTTATCTAATTAAAGTTTATGGACTTTACAGTGCTGTTCAGAGTCAAGATTTTACTCATCTCAGAAAGAGAGCAGCTGAGCTTGAGTTAGAACTGGCTATCACCAAAAGACAGCTGGGGACTGACCACTTTGAAAGGTAAGTATATGTTTTTGTTTTGTGTTTCC
>VWZG01013003.1:81900-107425 GCA_013396735.1 Grallaria varia | reverse complement strand
AGACCCCCGGCGGCCCCACGCGGGGGGCTCAGCCCCACGGGGGGCTCACACCACCCTCCGCCCAGCGAGGTCCCCGCACCGAGGGGGTCACGGCGCTGAGAAGCCCCCACTCCACCCTGGGCAGGGCTGGCGGTGCCCTGGTTGGTTCTGCGGTGGGATTGGGGATCGGCGCCCTGATTCCCGGGATAAGGTGTCCCCCTCCATGAGAAATCCTTCGGGCACGGCGCGTCCGACCCTGCGGCGGCTGCGGCGATGGGCGGGGGGCAGCGGCAGGAGGGGCTGGGCGGCGGTGCGGGCACCGGGGGGCACCCGGGGGGCTGCGGGACCAGGGCAAGGGCAAGGGGCAGCGGGCCCCGGCCGGGGCTGCGGCGCTGCACCAGCCTGCGGTGCCCACCGCGATGCTGCGCCGGCGGCAAAGGGGCACAGCCCCAAACCGGCCCCCGGAGACACGGGGGGACCGATCCGTGGGCAGCGCTGCCCCTCCGGCGTGGCCAGCAGGCAGTGCCCGCTGCGGGGAGGGATGCTCCTGGATGCAGGATTTGGCCCTGCCTGGAGCAGGGCGGGGGGCTCACCCCATGGGCTGGGATGTCCCCGTGGAGGTGACACTGCCGTGGGGTCCCCACGGGGCAGGATTCGCGGGGGGAGCGGGAGAGGCGGCGGTGCCGGAGCAGGGCTGGGGCGCAACGAGGCCACCGCGGGCAGGGACAGAACCCGGGGCCACCTCGGGTGTGGCCTGCTGCTCCCAGCCCTCCTCCAGGGCCACATTCCTCCGGGAGCGCTCCCGGCTCGGGATGTCTGTCCGAGCGGATTTGGGCTGCCTGGTTCCCCCGTCCGGCCCCAGAGCCCTGGGCAGCCCGCGCTGGAGGGACCCCCGCCCGCCCCGACAGTCCCCCGGGGGATGTGCCGCAGTACCCGGGGGTCCCCGGGCCGAGGGCGACCACCGCCTGTGGGCACCTGGGACCAAGGAAATGGGGCAAAGCAGGGACTGAGCCCCACGCGGATCCTCCTGCCCAGCCCAGGGGCTGCAGCAATGCCCAAGCTGCCCCCCAGCACTGAACCTGTGCCATGGCTCTGGCCTCATACCGGGCTGTCCTCACGGCTGGGAACACCGAAACCTGGCTGTGCCCCATCGCTGGGCACAGGCAGAGTTCAGCAGTGACAAATCCCAGCCCCAATTTCCCCGTCAAGGACAACGGTGGCACGGGCACGAGGATGCCCACACGGCGGTCACAGCATGTGTGCAAATGCCAGAGAAGAGAAGGTGCCAATTCCCCACCTTGCCGGCTGCCTCAGCACCCCAGGGACCCCCTGGCACTCCAGGGACCCCCCAGCAACCCAGGGACCCCCTCAGCACCCCAGGGACCCCCTGGCACTCCAGGGACCCCCTCAGCACCCCAGGGACCCTCTGGCACTCCAGGGACCCCCCAGCAACCCAGGGACCCCCTCAGCACCCCTCCAAACCACCCCAGCATCCAGCTGGTGCCAGGGCTGCTCCAGCTTTCCCTCTCCCCGTCTCCTGCCTCATTAATTAAATCCAAATGCGTAATTACAATCCATGGCTGCTTCCCAGAGCCCACTAACCCCACGGGGCCAATCCCAGCTCCCCCACATCCCTGTAGGAAAGGTGGGGGACAGGGAACTGCGGGAGCATCCTGGCGCCTGCAGGATTTGGGTTGTGGCTCAACAGCAGCATAAAGGGATCTTCACGCAACACGCAGAAAAGAGCAAACCCAGCCAGTGGAGCCGGGAAAGTCATCCCTGGGGATCTTGGCCTCTCCAAGGAGAGATGGGGACAGATGGCTCAGCCCTGGGGTTGTTCCCAAGCTGCTGGCAGGTCCCCCAAAGGATGGAGAGGGACAGGGACACTCAGCTCAGGGCCTGGTGAGCTGCCAATGGCAATAAAAAAATAACTGAGGTAAACAAGGCTGGTGGCAGCGTGAGATGGGTGGTGGGATCCAGTGTCCCACCGTGTGTCCCCACTTGGTCACCCACTGGTGGGTCCCCGGGGCAGTGGGGTGCCCTGACCCTCTGCCCCTCCTGCCTGCAGGTCCCCACCAGCCCATGAAGTGACTCAGGTGGGTGGCACAGCCCCTGCTCCTGCCGTAGCCACTGCTGCCACCCCAAGCACTGAGGTAAAGACTCCAGATCATGGCTGTGGGGTGGGTGGGATGGGTATCCCACCCCAAGTCTATGGGGCACAATTCCCAGTTGGGATCCTTCCCTGTCCGTGGGAGATGCCCAACCTCACCAGCAATGGCATGACCCCATGGGGGTCACCTGAGGCAGCCCCCCAATCCGCAGGCAAGCACAGGGGGCTGGGGAGGGGGAACTGGGGTCCCTCAGTGGGGGCTGCATGGCCAGGGGTGCCCCAGGGAGCCCAGCACTCCCAGACCCACATCCCACTTCCCTTGGGAACTGGCAGGAGTGCCAGGAGAGCTGAGCCACCACCTTCCAGCGGGTGCTCCCACCCGTGTGCCCAGCCAGGAGTGGAGGGCTGGGGCCGCGGGGTGGATCCTGGAGGGCCGGGCACAGGCAGGGGCTGTGGAAGTGGCACGGGGGGGCTCGGGGGTGCCAGGGCTGTTCCACTCTGTTCTCTTTCTCTCGCTCAGGTCTGCTGGCCATGGGCAACCTGATAAAGGTATTGGGCAAAGATTTAGAAAACTGTCCTCATTTTTTCCTGGATTTCGAAAGTAAGTCCCATGAGCAGGGCGGGCATGGGGAGGGGGCCAGGGCCACTGCTGTAGCTGCTCTCTGGATGATGGGGACAGGCACTGTGTCCCCGATCAGCCCCATGTCCCCAGGTGCCTTGGGGCAGCCCCAAACTTGCCCGGCAAAGGGCTGAGTGGGGCAGGGGAGCAGGACCCCAAGAGATGCCCCATCCCTTGAAGAGTGGTGGGATGCAGGATACATCCCAGCAGCAGGGCCGACCTCAGGCACCCGCCTGCTGCTGTAATTGATGGCACTGTGACCACATGGCATGTCCCCTGCCACCTCACGCAGGGACAGGCTGGAGGCTGGGTAAGGAGCAAGGAACGATCCACCTGCACCGCTGGAAAGGTTGGTGTGGTGGTTGCAGCCTGCACCAGGTGATGGGGATCAGGGACCTGCTCCCCACCGACCTGAGCTGCCCAGAACAGGAAAGCACAGCCCCCGGCCCTCCCAGGCTGGGCACAGGGGTGTGCAGGAGAGAGTGGCCACTGTGGCAGGATGCCAGACCGGGCACAGCCCTGGGTTCCCCTTGGCTTCCTCTCCCAGGGCACCGCTCAGACCAAGCGTGAGGAGGGTGAAACCAGTGCAACAGCTCGCCCCAGCCCCAGCCCCAGCAGGGAGAGGCCGTGCACAGCCACCTGAGGCACCAGCACCCCCAAAATAGCCAGGGCTGGGATCACACAGGCCCCCTCCCATGGCAGGAGACGTTCCTGTCTTTTCCAGGTTCCTTCGAGGCAGCACAACCTTCAGGTGCCTCCAGCCCCCTCCACAGCCCACGGGCAGGGAGCTCTGGGGGCTCCCCAGGACCCCCCATGCCGGGGCTGGCTCTGCAGCTGAGGAGGGGGACACCTGTAGCCAAGATTTTGGGGACTCGGCAGCTCCCTCCTCCCTCCACTCCTTCCTCTCCATCACCACATCTGCCAGCGCTCATCACCATCGGGGTGGGAAGAGGCTGCTCTTGGGGCCGGGAGCAGCTGTGGGGTCCCCCCCGGCTGCCCGGGAGCCCCCCGAGCCCCCGGGGAGCAGCGGGGGAAGGTTGGGGGCTCTGCCCCCGCCCCTGCCCACCGCCCAGCACCTCTTCCCCGAGCTCCACCTCACCATCATGCTTTTTTCCTCTTGTTTCTTCTCTTGCAGGTTTCACATGGGGAACCTTCTAAAAGTGTTGACTTATAACGAACTTGACCAAGGCCCTAATTTTTTCCTTGACTTTGAAAGTGAGATGGGATTTTTATTTTCCTTTTTTGTTTCGTACTTATCCTGAGTTCCACATCCACACCATTTTGAGTTCTTGTACCCGTCGCCCATCGCATCGCGCCCATTCCAGACGTCCTCCCCCCACCTTTGCTGGCCGGGGGTCTCCCCGGGGAGGGAGGGCAGACCCATGGCCGGGGGCTGTCGCTCCAGACCTCTCCGCCGGGGCAGTCTGCAGCCTGTCGGGGCCAGCCCGGGGCTTGGGGACCCCCATGAGAGGGGCCGAGGGCTGCTCAGGGACCCCCACGAGCAGGGCCGTGGTCACAGGGCAGCCAGGACTCAGCCCCACCCGCCCCCCACTCCACGTCTCGACTCGAGCTCGGGCAAGGAGACAGACCAGGGGGAGAATCCCGCCAGGAAGGGCTGTGGAGTGGTGGGAGAGCCGTGGGATGGGGTGCTGGCACCCCACTGTGGCTCTCGCCACCCCACGGCCCGCTCAGAGCCCTCCGGGTTTCTCTCCCCGGGGCGCTGCCCTGCAGATGCGCAGCCCACGGAGGCTGAGACGGCAGTGTGGAACCAGGTGAACGCCGTGCTGGAGGAGGCGCAGACCATCCTGGCCGAGCTGCAGTCCTACACGGGCGCCGGGCAGGAGATCCGAGAGGTGGGCACAGCCCTGGCACCCGCTGCCCACCCGCCCGCCAGGGCCTGGGGCAACCGCTGGCGCTCTGTCCTCCCCAGGCCATCCAGAACCCCGGGGACCTGCGGCTGCAGGAGCGGGCCTGGAGCGCCGTCTGCCCCCTCGTCACTAAGCTGAAACGCTTCTATGAGTTCTCCCTGCGGCTGGGTGAGTGCCTGACCCCCACCTCCCTTCCCTGGAGCCCCCCACTAAAACCCGCCCTGCATCCCCCCTGCATCCTGCATCCCACATCTGCTCTGCATCTCCCCCTGCATCCTGCATCCCCTCTGCATCCCCCCTGCATCCTGCATCCCACATCTGCTCTGCATCCCCTCCTGCATCCCACATCCCACCTCCCTGCCGCAGAACTGGGAGAGGCTGCAGGAGCCCTGGGCACGGAGTGTGCCCGGCGCAGGGTGCTGTGCTGCCCCGCCAGGGGTGGGAGGGGCAGAGGGGCAGGGGCACCAGCGGTGCTTTGTCCCCAGAGAACGCCCTACGGAGCCTGCTGGAGGCCCTCACCAGCCCCCCGTACGCCCCGACCCAGCACCTTGAGCGGGAGCAAGCCCTGGCCAAGCAGTTTGCTGAGATCCTCCACTTCACCCTCAGCTTCGATGAGCTGAAGGTACCTCCCTGTCCCTGCGCCGGGACTGTGCAAAAGTTGGGAGGCGGCAGAGTCCCTTTGGGACCCCCAAGTTGTGCTGTAGCCCCTAACCCGGGTTTCCTGCCCAGATGACCAACCCTGCCATCCAGAACGACTTCAGCTACTACAGACGGACCATCAGCCGGAATCGCATCAACAACCTGCAGGTGAAAGGAGGGTGCTGTCCCCTGCCCCGACCAGGGGTGGCCTCCCCCAGGACTGGGGGTGACTCAGGGGTGATTAACCAGCCTAATGACCCCCCCCATCACACCCCTCCCCAGCTGGACGCCGAGAGTGAGGTGAACAATGAGATGGCCAACAGGATGTCCCTCTTCTATGCCGAGGCCACCCCCATGCTCAAAACACTCAGCAACGCCACCACCAAGTTCGTTTCAGAGGTAAGGGAGGTGGGGGGACCCTCGGGATGGGGGGAGGGACCCCTCCAGCCCCAGCCCTGCAGGGGGGGCCGGAGGTGGAAATGGCAGTCGGGATGTGTTGGGTTTCAGAACAAGACCCTCCCGATCGAGGACACGACCGACTGCCTGAGCACCATGGCCTGTGTCTGCAGGGTGATGCTGGAGACCCCGTGAGTACCCCATAGGGGTGGGGGGACATCTCGGTGCTGGGACCCTTCTGCCACCTCCCTCTCCCGGCACAGGGAGTACCGGAGCCGCTTCACCAACACCGAGACCCTCCTCTTCTGCATGCGGGTGATGGTCGGTGTCATCATCCTCTACGACCACGTCCACCCCGTGGGGGCTTTCGCCAAGACCTCCAAGATTGACGTGAGTGGCCATGGGGTGTCCTGGGGGGTCACACCCACCCTGCCCCTCCCAGTGCAACCGTGATGCTCGGGGGTCCCTCTCTCTGCATGAGCCCTATGGGAGTGTCACTGAGCTGGTCCAGATTGGAACTCGCCCTCCTGAGCAGCGAGGAGGAGGATGGAGAGGAAGGGGGACAGGCCCCTGTAGCACATCTAGGGTCTCACAGCCCCTCTCACTCCCCCCCCAGATGAAAGGCTGCATCAAAGTCTTGAAAGACCAACCCTCAACCAGCACCGAGGGGCTCCTGAATGCTCTGAGGTGAGCAGGGGGCCATGAAGGGGGGTGTGGGGTGACAGCAGAGCAGGTCAGGGAGGCCACAGGGTGACCGTCCCCCTCCTGTCCAGGTACACCACTCGGCACCTCAACGATGACACCACGTCCAAACAGATCCGGGCCCTGCTGCAGTGAGCGCGGCGCGGCCACCGCAGCCACACGTCACCGTGTCACCGACGCCCATGACCATACTGCTCATTTTGTACAGAGGGAAAAGGGACAATGAGGAATACACAGGAATACTTACAGAAAATCCAGACGGCCCAAGGCCACCCCCTCACGCGCTCCTGCCCCCCTTCCCACCCCCCAAATTAGCACCTGCTCCTGGCCACGGGGTGTGAGTGGCACGGTGGGGACACGGGGCTGGGGGTCCTGAGGCCGGGCAGGACGGACCCGGGCAGGGATGTGCCACTGGGGCTGCTGGCAGGGACTGCCCATGGCATGGGGACACCCTGGGGAGGGGGCAGGTGTCAGCCCTGTTCCCATCCTGGTCCCCGAGCATTTGGCAGAGGAGGAGGAAGAGGAGGAGGAGGAAGAGGAGGAAGAGGAGGAGGAAGAGCAGAAGGATGAGGAATAAGCATTCCTGCAGATCTGCACTGACCTTGGAGGAAACGGCTCAGTCTCGCTTGGTAGATTTTTAATATGAGCAATTAAATCCACCCTCACCTCTTCTTTTCTACATTTTTTTTGGGTGTGAAATAAAAGTACATTTAATCTGTTCGAGGCTGGAGCAGGGCTGTCTCTGCCGTGTCCCATCCTGTGCCACACTGGCTGGAGGCACCCCCTGTCCAGCCCTCGTGAGTGCCACCCATGAGCCCCCTGGACTGAACCCCCCGCAGGGACCGTGTCCGTCCCCCCATCACTCCAAGGGGGCTCATCCTATGGGACAATTCCCACCTCCCAGGCCTCAGCCCTGCCCAGTGGCCCAGCAGCTGCAGACTGGGAGGACTGGGATGCTGCTGGAGGCGATGGCTGGCTGCCCAGTGCTGGTGCCTCTGCCGGCAGATGGCCCTGTGACACCGTGACAACCCAGCCACGCTGGCACCACTCATGCCAGCCACACCGTGGGGACACCCACTCGACCTCACCCCCCCACCCGCAGCCCCACGAGATGGGGAGACTCCAACGGGTGCCCTGCAGTGCAGGACCCAGGTCAGCCCTTGGTGAGGGCCGTGACATCCCCATGGTGACACCCCCATGGCGACACCCCCATGGGGACCCCCCCATGGGAACACCCCCATGGCGACACCCCCATGGGGACACCCCAGGTCTCACCTCACCACAGCCGTGCTTCTGGGGCACAGGGCCAAGTGCCCTGGCATTTGGTGTCCTGCCAGTGCTCTCCTTCCCGCCACCTTTCCCACCTGGCACACGGGCAGCTGCTGGCACTGCCAACACCCCCTCCCTGCCCCACACAGCCCCCTCTGCCAGGGGACAATGGGCACCCCACAGGTGGCCCCAGGAGCCCAGAGCCTCCCACAAGGTGACTCTCTGGCAGCACTCCTGTGCCTCAGTTCCCCCACGGGCAGTGTCCCCAGAGCCCCCCAAACTCCAGACTGCCCCACTGAACTCCTCAGGGTGCCAACACAGGACACTCATCCCACCCACCTGCCCCGCAGCCCAGCTCAGCCCCCACGTCCCAAACCCGCGTGGGCACCCGCGGGCACAGAGCAGCCCAAGGATGGGACAAAGAGAGGGGACAGCCCCCAGCCCCTGGCACAGGGGCATTTCCTGGGCCCCACGCCAGGATCCAGCCGCGCACACCAGGGCTTTGCCGCCAAAGCCGCCGGCGGTGCGGGATGTGCCACGGCTGTTGCACAACCTGGGCCAACAGCTCCTTTTATTTTTAGGCTCTTGCGACACGGCTGCACCACAGCCCCCCAAATGCTGCTGGGGCACCACGTGGGCCACAGGGTGCCCGGTGCCCTGCCCCGCTGCCAGCTCTCCCAGCAGCTCCGTGCCCCAGCTGGGCCTCAGTTTCCACATTAGTTCCCTTCACCCACCAGCCCTACAACGGCAGCGATGCCAGCAGTGCCATGATGCCAGCAGTGCCACGATGCCAGTGGTGCCATGACGCCAGCGGTGCCACGATGCCAGTGGTGTCACGATGCCAGTGATGCCACTCAGCCCTGCTGAGCCCAGATGGGCCCTGAGGGTTCCCTCCCACTGCACCCACCGCCCAGGGCTCCATGAATTCCCCCCATGCCCTGTGGCACAATGATCCCACCTGGGATCGGTGGATGAGCCCAGGACACGGCTCAGCTGGGTGGCTGCAGCTGCCGTGGCTGCAGGCCCTGGTGTCCCCAGGTGACACCGTCCCCCAGACGGTCCCCAGACCCTCCAGGGCACCGGTGCAGGATCACCCCTGCACTGTGAGAACTAGGGTGGGAAGAGCCGGGACAGCGACACCACCCGGGACCTCCAACAGGAGTTAAGGGCCAGTCGGATGCTTTAACCCTGCAGTGAACAGGGGCACAGACAGCAGCTGGCCACCGGTGCCGGGCGGGATGGCAGCTGTGCCCCGGTGCCCCGGTGCCAGCCGGCTCCTGGCACAGAGCCCGTGACGTCCCCCTGCCTCCCTCACAGGGCCTCTGCCTCGCAAGGGGAGGGATGGATGGATGGATGAGGCCAAACCGTGCCATATCCCAGTCCTGGCTGTCCCCAGTGTGGCATCTTGCCAGGCAGAGCAAGGGGCACATCCTGCCCCAGCAAAGGGCAGCGCTACATGGATGAGCCACCTCCTGCGGGATGAGCAGGTCAGAGCATTTTATAGCCAAACTATGGTAACAAAAGGGAACCAAAAAGTGGAAGCACAAGTCGACTGTCACAGACAGACTTTGGGCTCTGAACTCTGGGGACAGTGGCCATGAGTGAGGGCAGCAGGGCTTGGCCACCCATGTGGGCAGGGAGTCAGGGCCGAGCTGGATGTGGTGCCCTGCAGGGGCTGGTGGAGACTGGAAGCAGCAAGTGATGGGCATACAGATGGTGAGGTGCTGTCCGTGTCCCTCTCACTGCTGGACACAGATCTGTGCTGAATGGGCTGCCACAGTGCCTGCCCTCCTCCCAGGGCACCCCAGGAGGCATCCCTGGGACCAGCAGCCAGGGACAGGAGCCCAGCCCAGTGCTGTGCCAACACACCAGTGCCCAGGTGAGCGGCTCCTCCGAGGACAGGCACGGGGACGGTGCCCTGTCACAAGGACACGCAGCTCCTCCAGCTCAAGCTCTCGGCTCGGTGCTCAGCCAGACCAGGGTGCCGAGGACTTTAATTGATGGCGAGCCAAGCCATGCTGGGCCTGGACTGTTTTCTAATCCCAGTGTAATTAATGACCTTATCTTTGGCCAAAGCCATTTAGATTAAGTGGCTGGTGTGATGGGCTCGGCGGCTCCGGCTGCACAGATGGAAGAGCCGCGTTTGTCTGGGGATTAGCGGAGGGCAGATGGAGTGAAGTGCCATTCCCATCCCCAAACCTCCCGGCACTGACAGCAGCCTGCAACCTGAGACCACAACTACTTTCTCAGTGAGTCCTGGCTGAGACTGGAGAGAGATTCCACAATGTTTGTCCCTTCTGCAGGGCCCAGAGCAGGAGAAGCAGGAGACGGTGCTGGTGCCAGGAACTGGTGCGACCCTGCCTGGAGACCTTCAAACAGCAGAGGGACAACAGACGCCAGCTCTCTCCTTGGAGAGAAAACCATGGCAAGGATGCTGGCCCTGAATAAAACCCTGTCCCTCAGTGACAGCCTCCACCTCTCCAAAGAAACAAGTTCACCTGCTCTCCACTGCTGGCAGGATCAGGGAGTGCTTCCTCCTTCCACTTCCCGCTCCAGTCACAGCACGGACAAGGAGGGATGACAGACCCCATTCCCCTGGGAAGACCTGGGAGCCCCTGCCCAGCCATGGTTCAGCACAGCCCATCCTCAGCAGGCTCCTGAAGAGAACAGGCAGACTACAGCTATTGTGGAAGAGGAATAACAAGTATCTGTGAGGATAACAAAGTTCATACTAAACCGATTAAGGATATTTAATCTATTTCTAACAGTATGGACATCTGACTGCACTCAGGAGCCAGAGCAGATAATCCCACCCCTCATTGCCAGCTCTGCCCCTGGGATCCTGGCCTGGCCTGGGGAGATGACTCAACATCTCCGTGCTGTCTGTCAGAAGCCACGCTCAGCACACCAGAGGTGAACGGGGCTCACACCTCGTCCGTCCAGGCTGGGAGAACACGATCCCATGGCACGACCTCCTGGCTGTGTGCTGCAGCACTTGGCTGAGCCCACATCCATGGGCTGGAGTCAGCACGGATGGCAAACAAGTCTGGGCTGGAGAAGAGGCTTAGCTGGCACTGCACAGACCCAGCAACACAAATGCAGTGCATTCCAAAGTTGATGCCCAGCTCTGCACAATGCCAAATTCCCACTCTTCCCCACATATTCCCTTCAGTCCAGGCTCCCAAGCCACCCCACACCCCACGATACCACCCAAGGCAGCCACTCCATAGAGCACTACAGAAATAATTCAGTGCTGAGGAACACAAAACGGAGGTTTAGTCTAATCTCCCCCAAAGCAGGAATCTCCAGAGCCCGCGCCGGCAGATCCACCCACGCAGCCCTTCCCCTCGCAGGATGAGCCCCGGGAGGTGGCTCTTGCCACATGGCACAAGCAGCTGAAGGAAAAACTCAGCTCTCCCAACCCAAAACCCTCGCAGGGGGGACTGTCCTGATTGCACTTGCCGGGGGATCCCAGAGGCCCTGGCAAAGGCTGCCCTGGTTTCACCGGCGCGGCGCGCCGGGCAGCGCAGCGGCACAGACCTGCATCCTCCAGGAACAGCGCCGGGACACAACTGCCTGCAACATCAGGAATCTGCTGCGCAGCACCTCGGATTCAAATGCAGGGCTGGTTCCCACTGCCAAACCACAGTGTAAACCCCCGGGAATTCAGCCTTAACTAGGACAGACTCATCTGCTGCAAACTCGATGAGATCATTTCCAAGTTCCTGTTTAACAGGTGCCAGCTCCTCCTGCACCTGCTGTGTGCTCAGGGATCAGCTTTCCCCCACCATGCTGGGAACATCTGCTCAGCTCCCTCGGAAGCTGTGGAAAAGGTGACTGGAAGAAGGAACCAGACCTGGATCTCCTGCCCTGTGCCCAGAGCAGGGAACCTGGGCCAGGTGGAATCAGAGAGCAAGGAAACCGCACCTGTTAACAGGGAGGGGAACCCACAACAATCCTGCAACTTTATTTCCATATAAAAGAACCAAAAAAAAATCCTCTCCACAATAAAGACAGCAAGAGCTCATTCGGTTCCCAAGCTGCACTCCTGGCCAAGCTGGAGGAGTCGGGGTATTTCTGTCTCTGAGATCCACAGGTCCACACACCAACAGCATCAGCTCCACCATCCCAAGGATAACGCTCTGCCTCCGGCAGAAATTCACACTTTGCATGGGAGGACGCTCCCAGCAGCCTTGCCCCAGGGCTCAGCCTTTTCCAGGCAGGGCTGGGGAAGCCTGGGAACACTGCGGGATGAGGCCACAGGAAGGGGATCCGACACAGACGACGGCTTTGCCATCACAAACCTGCCTCATCCCCAAAAAATGCCTCAGCTCGTTGGTTCGGGGCTGCCCAGGACTAAGATGCTTCCTTGCCACGCAGGTGGATGCACGGCTGGTCCTCTGTGCCAGCTGGGGTCCAGGCCAATGGCACAGGCAGGGTGCCATCCTCGTCAGAGGTCTCTGTGTCCCCACTGTCCCCCCCAGGCCCTGCAGCACGGCCAGCTGCCTCCTGCTTCCTCCTCTTCTTCAGGTGGTGCAGGTGGGATTTGGACCGTGTGTGAGCTGGAGGAAGAGGCAAACAGAGAGTTTAATCTGTGGAATTCGGAGGAGGAAACACCCAATCCTCCCTTCCCATCCTCCTGCACAACTCATTCCCTCAGAAAAGCCCTGCCCTGGCTGTTTCTCTGGACACTTCTAGACCAAACTATCAGGGCTCAGAGCAGCACAATGCTCCCAAACTCCTCCCGACCACAGGGAGGACTGAGGGAGGGAATGATCCTGGTTCTGGACATGCAGAAGATTCCAGGCTGTCATGACTCAACTCTTCCAACCTTTCCTGGGAGGACGGGAGAAGGAAAGTGTTTCCAAAGAGGTGGCACTTTGCAGGTTGCAGGTGGGGTTGTGCAACTCTCTGCTCCGCATGGAGCACTGCCAGGATCATTTGTAGGGCTGGATCCCTGCAGCACAGCCCTGGGAATGTCCCGTGCCCCTCCAGAGCCGCCAGGGACAGAGCCCGGGGTGTGACTACACCAGTGCACTGCTGCAGGGCAATGCCCCAGCCAGGGGCACTGCAGCAGGACACAGACGGGAACGGAGGGGCAATCCCAGGGATGCAGCTTGAGGGACACAGCAGGGCAGCAGGAGCTGCATTCCTGGGTGAAATCACATCCTCAAGGATGGCAAACCCTCCCCTATCAGCAGGTTTATCTCAGGGAAGGCACTTTGTCTGACCACCTTAGCGGGGCGGTTTTGCTGTTTCCAAGAGATCAGAGCAGCAATTAAAGCACAAACTTTTCAAGCAGGGCCTTAATTAAATGAGGGTATTTGCTTGCTGAATCAAGGCCCTCACGTGTTTTCCAGTCATCCTTTCTCTGCCAAAGGATGAAATTACATGCAAAGCTGCTGCTTTATCACAATGCTGGAGGGTCACCCTCAGCTTGAAATGAAGTCTCACCTCTTGCAATTTGTCACAAACACCACCAAAGCTACAGTGGCTGAAGAAGGGCTGATTGCTGGTGCTGTCTGGGGAGTTGTGCTCTTTAAGTCCACATAAATTGTATAATTAGACAAAATTTTAAAATCTTCCAGAGCCAGCAGGTTACTGGGAGCAGTTCCCAGAACTATCTGTGACTTAACTCAAGAAAACAGAGCAGATTGCAGATCCACTCAGCTCCCACCACTGTTTTCACCTACCTTTTCCATTTGGCAGGTTTTGGACCAGTTTTCTCCCACCCTCTGGGGATCTGAGCCCAGTTCAGCTGGATGCAGAGAACAACAGCTGGGCTTGGTTGAGGGAGGTACTGTCACAATCTACTGGAGTCTGGGGTGACATCCCTAAGGACAAGCAGCTGCAGCTGTGGTGTTTGGGGGGACCCTGAGAAGTTCCCACTCAGTCACAGAACTTTCTGGACCTGGAGGGATGACAGGGACCCTGAGAGCTTCCAGAGTCCTCTACTACTGGGGCAGGCAGAGCTCCTTCAAAGCAACTCCAAGCTGGGACTGGCTAAAATAACAACTGCACTTACAAACTGACCTCATTACAATGAGCTTCCTCCTCCAAGGCCCCTTCCATCTTTGCTTTCAGCACCTCCCCAGCTCAATAGGAATAAGCAACTCGTTCAAATCTGAAGATCAACAACCTGGGAAATTAATCTTTACATTGTGTCTGGGTGTGTTGGTTTTGGCTGGGGCAGAGTTGATTTCCTTCACAGAGGCTGGTCTGAGGCTGTGTTTGGATTTGTGCTGAACATGGGGTTGATAATTCAGGGATGTTTTGTTATTGCTGAGCAGCTCTTGAACAGCATCAAGGCCTTTTCTGCTCCTCACGCTGCCTCAACTGAGAGGGGGCTGGGGGTGCACAAGGAGTTTGGAGGGGACACGGCTGGGACAGCTGATCCCAACTGTCCCCAGGGATAGCCCAGACCACATGGCTCATGCTCAGCATATAAAACTGGGGAAGAAGGAGGAGGCAGGAGGGACATTGGGAGTGATGGAGTTTGTCTTCCCAAGTCACCATTAGATGTGATGGAGCTCAGCTTTACTGGGGATGGCTGAGCACTTGCCCAACCATGGGAGGCAGTGTATTAATTCCTTGTTTTGCTTTGCTTTTTCTATTAAACTGTCTTTAACTCAACCCACAAGTTTCCTCACTTTTACCCTTTCAGTTCTCTCTCCCATCCCACTGGTGGGGAGTGGGCGAGCAGATACAACTGGGGTTAAACCACAACCCTGCACATCCTGGGCAACACATGGAGATTTACCAGTTTCATTTCTGCAGCCAGTTTCTCCACTACTTCTTGTTTCTGGCTCTCAGCATGAGCTTCCCAGCACAGATAAATTCACTGACTTAATCTGATTCCAGCTGAGCTCTTTTAAAGTAAGTCTATTGAAAATAGAAAATCCCTTTCTATTGCTATTACAGCTAGGAATACTTTAGTTTTTAAAACAGAACCCCACATAATTAGAATATATTGGAGCAAAACCAAGCTATTAAAACATTAAGATACTTTCATTTACACAACAGAATTTTAGAAGAAACAAATTTGTTCTGTGCTTTTTGAAGAAGCATCTGAAGTGTTGTAAAGGACCAGCAGCCCTGACTAAAGACAGTTAGATGCTATGCACAGATCCCTGGCATCACACTCCCGGTGTTTACTGGGTGCAGGGGAAGGGGGAAGCCCAGGGAAGGGGGGAAGCCCAACAGATGGTTGCTGTGGCACAGCTCCTGCACTCCCTCCGGGCTTGCAAATGGCTGCTTTCATCCACAGGCTGTAAACAATCCGTGAAAGCCCAAGATCATGTGCTGAGGGTCATCTGGCCATGGAGAGAGCCAGGGAAGCTGCTCCAGCCCGCCCTCCCTCCCTCCACACAGCCACAGTGGCTGTGTCCCCTGCCAGGCTCCTCCTGTCCCCTTGCTGTTTCCTACCTGCCCACTCCCTGTCCCCAATGATGAGTCTGTCACAGAGCTCACACACGCGATGGCTCCGCTTGTTCTCGCTCACATCCTGCTCCATCTTCAGGGGCTCTGCCGGGGGTTCCCGTCCCTGCAGATTAAATAATGTCTCAGATTGGTTTCTCATGTGAAAATTTGAGTCTGTGTTCTCTTTGGTACAGTTTGGGATGTGGACTTGCCAAACTAAGGTCAGCGGGACAGTCACTGCAATTTTATCAGGTGGAACACTGAGCATTAGGACACATTTTCAGCTTGGACAACAAACTTCTACTACTGCAAAGACAGCCAAGGGCTGGACATGGAAGCAGCCAGCGCTGCTCAAGGGAGACACTGTGTGCCAAGTTATGGGGCCCAGAGACTGCCAATAAGTTGGCTTCTGTCACTGCTCAGGTGTCCCCTCCCGTTAGCCAGTACCTGGATGAAGCTCTCCACGATCTCCAGAGCAGGTTTCAGCACATCCTCCTCCCACCTCAGGAGATCAGACACCTCCAAGCCGTACACTGGGGGCACGTTGGGCCCGGGACCTACAGGGACACAGAAAGGCAGGTCACCACCAGAACCCCCAGCATCCCATCTGGGGAGAAGAAGGGGTCCCCTTTTTCCTATCTAGCTCCTCTTCAGCATTCAAAAACAAACAGCACCAGGTTTTCCAGAGATAAAACGATAGGGGCACCACCCCTGCAGGCAGCAGGAACACCTTGGAACTCAGGGAAGCACCTTCAGGGCTGGCTGCCTTTGGGTGAGCCTTACAGAACCTGAGCATGCCAACAGCCCGCCATGAGAACAACCACCTCGCCCTCAGCATGGTCCAAAGGAGGCTGAGGAAGATGAAAAAGCTGGATCCAGGCACAAAGCCATCACACCGAGCTTACAAGGAGATACAGTCATGGAGCCTCAGAGCCATACTTGATCGTGCAGGGGCTGATGCTCCCACCTCCTGGCAGCAGGACACGGTGGGAGATACTTTACTAATGCCTCGACCTGACAAGAGACAGACTCAGAGCCACCCCTTTGGCCTCCCTGGGCCCGATGCCAGGGCACAAGGCACTTGCTGCAGCCCCGTCTGGGTGAGATAACAGCTGCTATGAGAGAGTGCCAGCTCCCTGGGGTGCCCTGGCTGCTCTCCACGGCTCACCTGCCCTCCAAGGCTCACCTGCCCTCCACAGCTCACCTGCCCATGTGCACATGGCTGTCCCTGCAGGGACAAAGCCACCAAAAGATGCCGCGTGCCAGTGCCCAACAGGTGCTGGTTTTATTGCTGTACCCACACACAGGGCCCATCTGAAGCACACCTGCCACCAGAAAGGTGAGCCGCAGTCACCCAGCACATGGCTCGGGAAAGCTCTTGCGCCTCGTTCAAAGTCCGTCTTCTTTTGACTCAAGTTTCTCCCTCCCCTTTTTTTTAATTTTATTATTGTTTATTTGATTGTTGTTTAGCCCCCACTGAGCACCTTTCAACAAGTGCCCGGCTCCCAGCTGCTGCTGCTGGCCCTGCTCCAAGGCCGGGGCTGGGACGGGGAAGTCCTGCTGGCTCCCTGCCACCACAGAGAGAGCTCAGAGCAGCCACGGGGCTCCTGCTCCTAATCTGGAGGGCAGCTGGCAAATGGGCTTTTCTCCCTGCAGAGCCAGGAGCATGTGTGGGTGCCTGGGGACCCCCGCCCTGAGCCCCTCAGGAGCTGCTGGTGGGACAGGCTGAAGGGATGCTGTGCCCATCATCATCATCATCTACCAGAGCCTGGCATGGGGCTTACTCTGTCCTGTTGGGGTTTTACCCATCCTGGTGGTCCTGCTGTTGGGAGGGGACCGGGTACAGGGTGCAGTGAGGAGGAGATGGCTTCTGAGTGCCTGGGATGGGAGGCTGTGGGCAGGACACACGGGGACAGTGCCAGGTGGGCTGTCTCAGCAGGGCCAAGAGGCTGTTCTGCAACCCAAACATGTGGGAAGGAATTAGGGGAGGCAGAGGCCTGTGGGCACATGGGGGCACTGGGTGGCTCCTGGAGGGATCTGGTTAGGAGCAGACACCTGATCTCTGCCAGACTCCTTTGGTGCCCCAAAGTTCCACTGTGGAGCTGGAGGGGGAGATGCACCGAGGAGGGATGAGGAGAGATGCAGGAGCAGGGATGGTGAGGGGAGGTGGGAACAGAGGACTTACGTTTCAGGAAGCGGTTTCGGACCCATTTGTTCTGCCTCCGGGCGTACCTCTTGGTCACCTGTTTCAGGGCCTGGATCCCTTTGAAACATAGGGATCAGAAAAGAGAAAAAACCCCAAAGGTCAGGGCAACACAGAAACTGAGCTCAGAGCAGTGAGAAGAGCTGTCAGCTCCAGGTAGAGAATCACACAAGACAGAAGTTTGCGCTGGGTGGCACCAGGAGAATTATTTCCACTGTCAGTCTGGGGGTCTTGAGCCAGCACTGAAAAAAGTCATCACAGCAAAGAGGATCCCAGACAGTGCAGGGGCACTGGCAGCACGGAGGGGCTGGATGAGGTGTCCCAAATATTGCAGAACAAACAGTGGGTGGAAAGAGCCCAAACCCCCCACCCTGAAGCTTTTAGCAGGTAGGAAAATCAAGGGCTACACTGCTCTCATAATGCCTAATTGAATAACTCTCTGCACAAATGGAGCTCAGGGCTGCTCATCCCACCCACAGTGGACCCAGAGGATGATTTACCGCTGTACCACCATTCAATATTTTGTACCAGCCTTATCATATCCCTCCCAATCGTCTCTGGAGCAGACACAACAAGCCCTTTCTGCACCAGACTTGTTTTCAAGCCTTTTATCATTTCTGTGGTTTCTTCAGTCTCCATCTCCACACTGAATCCTCCTTGAGACAGATGGGCTCTGTCTGGGCTCTCCCTGGGCTGAGGAGCAGGGCAGCTCCCCTCTTAACACCAGTCCAGACACTCCATGGTCTGGAGTGTCCAGGAGCACCGTGGAGCACTATCAAAGGGTGCACCACTATTGACCTGTGCTGTGATCCACTGGATCCCCACATTCCTTCCCACCAGAATGCTCCTGAAACTCTGAGTTCTGCTTCGTTCCTCCTTTCTATCCCTGCTGTCCACAGCATTCACACCCTGGCTGGAATCCCACCACCCAAGTAGAGCAGCTCCAGATCCCAAGTCATGCTGTGCCCTGTATATCTTGCAACGAGGCCTGGGGGAAGGGAGGGGTTGCTCTGGGTGTGCTCAGAGATGCTCTCCAAGCACTGGAAAAGGAGACTCTGCTCCTTTGAGCTGGCAGAAGTGGGAAATGCAGAGAGAAAGGTATAGCTCAGTCCCTACAAGATCAGCCCCAAGGTCTGACCTTGGTTCACATCATCTTATGGTGTCACCCTGTGCGGGGCTGAGGGACGTGGGGTACACAGGGCGTTCCCTCCCACCTTTCTGCAGCAGCAGGGCACTGGTCTCAGGTGAGCAATTCCCTTCACTGACAAGGTACTCGTGGAACTCCTTGAAGCCAATGGACTGGAAGATGCCATGCTGGTAATCCTGCCTGGAGAACATCACAAGAGGCAGAAGTCATGGCCACTTCCTACAGAACAGTGGGAGACGTCAGCCCTTCCCAGAGGGAGCTGGAGAGGGGGAGCAGAGAGGAGGTGGCTCCTCACCCACCGGTTCTCGGCCACCTTCTCGCAGTTGTAGCGGCGGTGGAAGTCACGCAGCTCCTCCAGCAGCCCTGCAGCCAGCATGTCATCCACCCGCCTCTCCAGCCGCGCGTCCAGAGCTGGCAGAAGGCAGCAGGACACGCTCAGCCGTGCCCTCGGTAGGCAGTGCCAGGACATGATTCAGCACTGCCAACCTCCCGCCCCACCCGAGGAAGGCAGAGCCCAGCAGGCGAGGCGAATGACATCTCCGTCACATGCACTGATGCCAAAGGAACTGCTGCCTTCTCCAGGGAGGAGGCTGGGGCAGAGGCAGGGAGTCAGCCCCCATCCTGCACCACCTTCCTCAGGCAGCCAGGAGCCTGCTCTCACCTGCCTGGTCTGCATGGAGCCACAAGATGCAGGAATGTGGGTATTTCAGGGGCCCACCTAAGGGCCCTCCACCTTCCTCCTCCTGCTGCTGGTGCAAGATTTCACTATGGGGGATCCCTGTCTCTTCAAACACTTGGAGGCTCCTGTAAGCAGAGAGAGACAGAGCTGAGGCTCGGTGAGAATGAGCTTTCCCATTTCCCTGGCAGCCCTGGGGGCTCCGGCAAAGGGAACAGCAGACACTTGCTGAGCTCCAACCCTCTCATGCAGGGGGAGGGCAGGTTCCATCCCTCTCCCGTGCCCAGCATCCGTGCACACCCAGGTCCTGGGGGTGCAGTGCTGGCAACCAAGGAGCCCAGAGTGCAGCCACCCACTCCTGCCTGGCACTGGGACAAGCCCTGCAGGGGACAGGGATTTGGCTCCAGCCCTGCCCTTTCCAGCCATGCAGGGCTGCAGGGAAGGGGCCGGTGCTGCCAATGCTGCAGAGCGTTAGGAGCTCAGCCCAGCCCAGCCCAGCCAGAGAGGTGAAGGAAGCCGTGCTGGGTGCCCAACCCTCTGTCCCCTGCACCGTGCGAATGGGGTGGGTGGTGTTCTGCTCCCCCCGGGCCAGGGCTTGGCTGGGATGGGCTGCCAAAGCAGCAAGCCTGGTCTTGCTGCCGTGCTGTTCCCACAGAGCTCAGCTATGTTACTCAGCCAGCACGGCAGCTTGTCTTTAAATAGCTGCAGATAAACCCTGCTGCTGGGGCAGGGCAGCAGCAGCAGCCCGGTGTGCACAGCCCAGGAGGGATGCGCTGCCCTGGGCCCCACAGGCAGCTCAGCCAGGGGGCTGCATGGCCAAAGACCCCAGAGAGCTCCCCAAGTGCTGCACGGACCCCAAGGTCCAGGCCCGGAGCAGCCCCTGGGGTGGGAGAGCCGTGTTCCCAGGCACACCTCGCCGTGCTCCCAGGCACACCTCGCCGTGCTCCCAGGTCTCCCTCAGGAAGGGGTGCTGGGCCCTGGCACCTGCTGCCCCTGGCACGCCAAGCTCACCTGGCCACCTTGCGCTTGTCGTGCGGGTGCAGCCTGGCTGCCATCTCGGGGTCCACCTGGCTCAAGCGGCGATGGAGCTCAGCACTGTCCAGCTGCTCCAGCTCCACCTTCCTGTCGCTCACCGGCCCCGGGGCAGAGCTGTTCTTCTCCTGTGGGGCAGCCCGGGATCAAACCATCATCCCTGTGCCAGGCCAGCATAAGCAAGAAGATCCTCCAGACCCATGGGGTGAATAAGAGGCTTTTGGTTCTCCTTGCCCCACCCCAGCAGGGGCAGCACCAAGCCTACCTTGAACATGGGACTCTCAGAATCACAGAATATTCCAAGTTGGAAGGGACCCACAAGGATCATCAAGTCCAACCCTCAAGTGAACAGCCCATACAGGGACCAGATCCACAGCCCTGGCATTTTTAGCACCATGCTCTAACGAGCTGAGCTAATCTCAGGGTCTCTCACCCCTTCCCAGAGGGATTTGCAGCCCCCCACAGTACCTTGGTGTTGATAAGGACCTTCCAGAGCAGGGACTCGATGTAGTAGTTGGTTCCTCCCACCACAATTGGGATCTTGTCTCGGGCAAAGATATCTTCAATGTGCCATAGTCAGGGAGCCTAAGCAAGGCTGCAAGGCAGGGAGGGAGGGGAGAGTTGGGGGGAGGAACACCTTGGGGCCCACTCTCCCACCCCCACAGGGCCAGTGAGGCTGCAGGACAGGGTTAGAGGTGTCCCTCATCTCTCATTATCCTCTGTTACCTCTGACAGCCACCACCAAAACTCAGGGACACCCAGGGAGTGCCAGCAGCATCCTCTGAAAAACCAGAGTTAGCTGGGATGTGGAGAGCCCAAACACTGATCCCTCTGGCAGGTCTGGCCACAGAGGAGGGAAGCCCATATCTGTTCAGCCAGGCAGGCTGCAGCATGAAAGGATATCAGAGCTGTGGCTTTGTCCCTGAAATCCACCACTGTGTAGTTGGAGACAAGGGGATCCACAAAGCTGATCATGTGGTGTCTGCACAGATGCTGCTCCTGCGGAGAAACCTTGTTGGTGATGATGTCCAAGCCCTTGTACACCTGGGGAAGAGAAGAGCCCATCCTTCACCTCCATGTCCCATGAAACCTGCACCAGCCACTGCTCCTTCCCCCACATACAGCCCTGCCTGTCCCGGTCACCCCTCCAAGACTTTGCCCGGTCTCTGGAGCAGGCAGCACCAGCAGGGGCACCAGCAGGGGCATGTGCCCCATTCAGGCAGGGCAGCAGGAATCTTGCCAACTCCTGCTCCTGCCAGGGCCAAACTGCATCTCTGTGGTGTTTGTTCCTGCCCGTGGGAGATGCAACGCTGAGTCCAACCACTCATGCCTGCTTTCCTGGTTTGAGTGGGAACTGCATCCTGAGGGTGCTGGCGGCTGGCAGTGGGGCACAGTGGGGCACATAAAGCCTCTCAGTCCAGCCCAGCCCTGCACTGCACCCAGGACTGAGCAGGTGGTGACAAAGGAGGTGCTTTGGACAGAGTTCTCAGCACCTTCCTGCCTCGAGAAGTCTTCCAGCTTGGGATAAACTCTGATGATGGGAAAAATGACTGGAAACAGCTGTACTCACTTCCTCCTCCATCCCCCAGAAACCATCCCAGCCAGAGAGCCAGGCTTCAAGGAATAAATTTCCCCTTAATCCCCTGAGAAGCTGCCAAGCCTCCAGCTGCAGCCTCCACCCACTGCTCCCCTGGTCCCAGACAGAAGGACAAGGTGACACAGAGGTGACCCACAGGCACCAGGCACAGAGCAGCAGCCAGGGATGATCCAAGGTTAGTGGAGCAGGGAAGCCCTATCCCTGCCTGGAGCAGTCATGAGAGCTGCTGGGCGGCTGAACCAGCACCACTGCTGTCTTGCCTAAGCCTGGCACTTGCTGCTGGGAGGGCGAGGGCTCCTGCTCCATCCCAAAAGGCTCTCCTGGGGGCAAGAAGCAACAGGCAGAGGGAGGGCAACCAAATGCTCTTCCCTCCTGCCCTGCAGAAACCCAGCTGCCCTGGGGGGGGTAATCAGGCAGGAGAGCCCCCAGGCAGCTCTGCCAACATGTCCCATGGCTGTGGGCAGCCTATGGATCCCTGGGCCCAGCAGCTCCATTCAACATGGGAGTGCAGTCGGCACTGAGAGCCTTTGAAAGGGGTGAGCTTTGGCCCAGTGCCTGCTCTCCCCATTTCCAGCCCTCCAGCTCCCCCAATTCCCACTCTCTGCCTGAAATCACAGTGAACACCGAGGGCTGACGGGAGGCTCGGAGTCAGCCGGGAGCTCGCAGTGCCCTACATGGGCAGATCCAGGGTATTGAGTTCAGGCTGCAATCCCCAGGTTCTGCTGGAGATTAAACACCGAGAGCCTCCCCGAGTATGTGGCAACAAGAGGAGGAATGCGGTGTCAGTGTGTGGGCTGGGAGGAAACAAAGGCAGCCTTTTACACACACCCAGCAAAGCCTCGAGAAGGTTTCCACCAGCTGGCTGTCGGCAGGGCCTCGCACCGAGACGTCCTCCTGACACTCATTTCTATTTTCAGCGAGCGGCTCAGATAAGCCTTTGTTGCTTTCTAAGGCCCCAAAACAGATTAGCACAGGCTGGAGCAGCCGGCCCCGGAGACACAGAACACAAGCCAGCACTAAAGATGCTTAGCCTTGACGGCGTCCTCCCACCAGCTCTGGGCTCCGAGGGCAGTGCCATCCCCTCTGACAGGGTGGGGAAACTGAGGCAGGAGACACCAGTGCCAGTGATGCCCAGGGCACACCAGTGCCAGTGATGCCCAGGGCACACCAGTGCCAGTGATGCCCAGGGCACACCAGTGCCAGTGATGCCCAGGGCACACCAGTGCCAGTGATGCCCAGGGCACACCAGTGCCAGTGATGCCCAGGGCACACCAATGCCAGTGATGCCAGGACACGGCGCCTCAAGGATCCGCAGCCCAGGAAGGGCAGGCTCCCCCAAACCCTCGCCCTGCTGCCAGTTCCATCCGGAATCCCAAACTCTGTCCCACTGTCACCATCACAGCAAGCACAGCATAGAAGGTGACGTGACTGACCCCAGGTACATCCAAACCACCTACAGGGACCAAGGGACCTCCTCACTGGAGGGGGGCATGGAGAGCCCAAACCAAGCAAAGGCACAAGGAGAGCACAATTCACTCCCCACTCTCTGAGCCCTGCCATGAGAACAATGTCAACAAAGACTCTTAGCATTGAAACACTAACTGAGAAATGTACCCAGTGTACCAGAGCAACCTCTGGAGAAGGACTCCCTCACCACTTCCAAGGGTGAAATCCAGAAGGGACAGTGGGACTGTGAGTGGATGGGGCCCTGCATGTTCACTGCTCTGCCAGGAATGAAGAAACAGGACTGGCTTCACCCCACTTGGCTTTCCAAGGAATTACTCCTAAACAAAACTCACTCGGATGACAAACAGCAACAGAAAGGACAAAAAGAAAGATTAAGAGGCCAGCAGATTAACCAGAGCTCCTGAGCTGCAAGCAGGCAGCAGCTAAGTCTGTAATTTGACCGCAGCAAGTCACGGCCATGACAAAAACACCCTGGAGCTGGATGGAGGGGTGGCTGTGTGTGAGGAACAGGTGGGCCTGGGGCTCCCTGGCCCCTTCCCGAGCCTGGCTCCAGCCCCAGCAGCTGCCCCAAACACTGGCAGCATTTGTCAGAGCGCCCCGGAGCCCAGGCATCAATGGCCAGCGGGGGCTGAGCCACACGCTCGCTGGCAGCTGTCAGTCCAGACCGAGCAATGGGCTTTTGAAAACCCGGCAGCTCTTGCACAAGGCCACCAGAGCCAGCCCTGCGTGGCAGAGGGACGCGGTAGCGCACGGAACAAAGGCAGGCAGGCAGGCAGGCAGCGGCCCGGCGGGGCACGGGGGCAGCGGAGCGCGGGGGGAGCCGCAGCCCCCCGGCCCTGCCCGGGGCCCCTCCGCGCCCCCCGAGGGGCCGCACGCTGCATTACAGGATAAAACAGCCGAGCTGCTCGGCTCCGGCTCCGCAGTCACGCTAGAATGAGATTAAAAGGAAAGCAGGACAAGAGCCGCAGGAGCCGGGATGCCATTGGGCGCCCGCAGCAGAGCCCTCCCAGCGCCCGCATTCCCATGGTGGGACCCGAAACAACCAGAGCACAAAATACGCGCTCCAAAGCATCGCCCAGCGTGCCAGGGGAATTCCCAGCGTGCCAGCCGCTCCGGCCACGTCTGCGGGGCTGGGGATGCAGCAGGAGCCTCCTGCTCACAGGAGCACTCAAGCCAAGAGCCACTGCGCTGGCACTAAAGCTGCACAAAGGTTCCCACACTGCGCATGAGGGCTTGGCCCTGCAGGATTCTGTCACTTCAGCTCAAACCTCAAACACTTTTCCCCCAGCTGTTTAAGGAAAACATTCCATAACATTACTTTTTGATTGCTTGCTCTAAATTCAGGAAAGGGAGTTTTTAAGTTTAGTTCTCTAGGACACAGACAGTAAGCAGCACTGGCAGGCTGGGGCAGGAAACCCAGGACAGCGGGAGTTGGTCTCTGAGCAGCACAAAGGGTGCTGTTGGCAGAAAACACTTTTTGAGAAAGTGTAATAAATACATAAAACATTAAAATTGGCGGAAAGTTCAGGCATTACAGGAATAGAACAGCGGAAGTGAGGATTAGGAAAACATTTTGCTAAACAATAACAAAATTGTTATTCTTGTGGTGGCCAAAATGTACACTGTGACAAAGCTCTTGTAGCTGAACACAATTACGACCAAAAACTGAGGTTTGGCTCCTCAGTGCTGACTGAACCCGAGTGAACGACTGATATATTCCGTGCTGCTGCTTGCAGTAAGAGAGGGAACCACAGAGACTGCCACTGGCAAGCAGCAAATATAATTTTTAATACTCTTTCCCATATCTCTTGGTGTCCCTTTGCTGGTGATAGAGGATAACACTCTGGGTGTTACTCATTACCAAGTAACTCCAGCTGCTGCCTCCCTTAGTTAACCCCTTACACCTCCACATAGCTTTGAGTGGGCTAAAATTAAAACACCTTTGCTTTGGTTTCCTTTCTAAAGGTGTGTTTATTTGGGATGGGGGGCTTGAACAAACCCAGCTCTGCAGTTTGGGTTGTGCCCACGGGGCACCATCCCCTGACAGCAGGAGGGGACACAGTGACATCGCTCACACAAAGCCAGAACCTGCCCACTGGGACAGGGCACCAGGAAAGGGGCACTGGGGACAGGACAGGGGCACTGGGGACAGGACAGGGGCACTGGAAGTGGGGTACCAGGGCTGGGACAGGGCCACTGGGATTGGGGCACTGGGGACAGGAGAGGGACACCGGGCCAGGGGCACTGGGGACAGGAGAGGGGCACCGGGACAGGGGCACTGGGGACAGGAGAGGGGCACCGGGCCAGGGGCACTGGGGACAGGAGAGGGGCACCGGGACAGGGGCACTGGGGACAGGAGAGGGCCCCCGGGAGAGCACCCAGCGAGCAGGATCCATCCCCCG
>VWZG01013003.1:58540-73050 GCA_013396735.1 Grallaria varia | reverse complement strand
GTGTGCCCCGGTGTGCCCGGGAGCGGGTCCCGGTGTGCCACAGTGTGCCCCGGTGTGCCCCGGTGTGCCCCGGTGTGCCCGGGAGTGCCACAGTGTGCCCCGGTGTGCCCCGGTGTGCCCCGGTGTGCCCGGGAGTGCCACAGTGTGCCCCGGTGTGCCCCGGTGTGCCCGGGAGTGCCACAGAGTGCCCCGGTGTGCCCCGGTGTGCCCCGGGAGTGCCCCGGTGTGCCCCGGGCAGCTCCAGCCCTCCCCTTGCTGGCTCAGGGCGCAGAGGAGCCTGCGAATAGGAATAGGATGCTTACAGTAATGATAGGAGACAAACAAGAAATCTACAGTATCAGAGTAAAAGAATGCAACTATTTCTTTCTGGGAAATCATTTCAAACAAAAAGTGATACAAAATGTAAAAGGTATCCAGGAAGGGATTCTTTCACCAAGTGAATATTGACGTGAAATTTAAATCAGGTTCTTAAAAGAAAATATCTGAAGTCGCATTACAAACATGACCAAAAAAGAGGAAGAAGAGATACTGATTTTGAACACTTGACTCCATTTTTACTAATCTGTGCTTGGATCCTGATTCTCTTTGTCTTCAGACGTTTGGTTTTTTTCCTAATTAGGACTTTTTTCTCAACTGAGACAAGCTTTGCCAGCTCCTGCCCCCGGGAGGGCGCTGTCCCGGGGCTGTGGTCACAGCACCCTACATTCCCTCCTGGCCCTTCCTGAGCATCCCAATCCCGCCTGTGTCTCCGTGGAGCTGGGGCCGATGCCCCCTTTGTGCCCCCGTTCTCAGCCAGACCGGGAGCCCTGGGCACGTCCCCGAGGTGCCCCTGGGCACAACCCTCCCACCCCAGGGCTGCTCCCGGTCCTTTCCCCTCCCTGCGAATCGCGGGTGATGCCCCTTCTCCCTCTGGAGGAAACAAACGTCCCTGCACCGAGGGAGGGGCTGAGCTGCCACAGAGGCTCCTCCTGTCCCAGCACCTGCAGGGACACGTGGTCACGGTTGGGGACACAGCTGGCACTGCCCCAAACCTGCGCCTGTTCCAACACCAACACATCCCCGGGCACTGAAGCAAAGCCTCCTGCAGCCTGTCGCTCTCAGCCACGTCTCCTTCCCCTCCCTGCCCGCCTCTGGGATGTCTCCGGCTTTTCCCAGGGCGAGGCAGGTGCTTGTCCCGGCTTCAAGGGGCTCCGGATGCTTTGAAGGTGCGGAAGCACCTCTGGAGAGGGCTGGAGGGGCCCCGCAGCCCTTTCATCCAGGCCTTTCCAGGCGCTGGGCAAACAGGACCCGAGAGCCTCTCGCTGCGGCGCCGGCTGCGCAAACAGGGGGTGTGTGTGAGAGCCCCGGGAGCGGTGGCACCGCAGGTGACAGGGATGGAGAGGCACCCACGGGACAGGATAACTCTCGCTGTGCCCCGCAGTCAGAGGGTGCTGGCACAGCTCCACAGCCAGCACTGAGCACGGGTCCTTGGTGCTGGCACTGCCCCACAGGAGCTGTCATGGCCCTGCCAGCGGCTGGCGCAGCTCTGACACATGATGAAAGGCAGTCCCTGGGGGCCCCGTGCCCTTTGGACCCCACTGACAGCAGGGCTGGACTTTGAGACCCCAATGCCCACCCCGTGGTGGGCAGCCACCCCTGGGCCTGACCAGTGACCTGGGGGCATCCTGAGCTGGGCTCTGCCTCTGGCTGTTCCCATTCTGCTGCAGCAGCAGCCTTTGAGCCACCCTGCTGTCCCCATGGGGGTCCCAGACCCCCAGGGACAACAGAGGCTGTGAACCACGTGCCAGGCCACCCTGGCCCTGTGTCATCCCCCTCAGCCTGGTGACACACTGCCCAGGGGCCATGCAGGATGGGGGTGGGCAGCTGCCATGTGCTGGACATGCAATGTGTCCCCTTTGTCCCCGTGAACTGTTGGGCAGCAGCCACAGGGGCTGGCTGGGCACTTCTGAAATGCCAGCCCCTTTGGGGTCCAGGAGCACCAGGAGATTCTCCCCAGCTGTACAGGGTGGGGACAGTGCCCACAGCCCCATGGCCACACCAGCCCCAGCCCCCTGGGCGTGCAGCCACCCACCCTGAGTTTAGCAGCCTTTGAAGTGCAGAGAAGGGAGAGGAAAATGCACCACTGGCTCCAGTCCTGCTGCCTCTTCACCCTCCAGACCCATTTTTCCCCTGTGACACCCTGCCTGATGCCAGGAGGTGCCCTGAGCCCTGGAGGAGCTCTGTGGTGTGCAGGCAGTGCTCTCCCCATGCTGGGGAGCCACATGGAGCCCAGTCTGTGTCACCCCAACAGCTCCATGACCATCTCACTGTCACTGGCACCCAAGCCCATCCTCCCTGTCCTGGCTGGCCCAGCCTGGCAGGGCTGTCTGGTTTCGGGTGCTCTCATCCTTGCTCAGATCCTGTTCCAGGCTGTGCCGGATGTGTGACAGCAGGACGTGTGGGTGGCAGGGATGGCATCATGCACTGGAGCAGCCCCTATCCCTGTCCCCAAGGCCAGGATTTGGGGCTCAGTCCCTGAAGAGTCCCCAGGGGTGTCCCCAGCTGAGGGACATGGAGGGCAGGATGGCACAGTGTCACCATCAGAAGGGTATTTGAGCTCTGGTCATGCCGGCAAGACCATCCCACCAAGCTGGTGCTGGAGGCAAGGGTGACCCCGTGAGTGACCCAGCCCCGACCCCCTGTGGGTCCCTGGGGGCCCCAAACCTGGCAGAGCTGCTGCCCTGACATCCACACTGGATCAGCCCTTGGTGGTTCATTTATTGCCGTGAGGATCCCCCAGAGCATCTGCTTGGGAGGAAGGTCTCAAATCCCCCACCGGAAATAGTGCAATACCAGAGTTGGGGAAGAAAATCCTCCTAATCCAGGGAAATCCTGGCCTGTCTACTTCTCCTCTTCGTATGTAAGGTTGGGCTCACCTATCTGTGGTCCTTCTGCCCAATCTCCTTCTCGAAGTCCATCTCTTTGTTCCCCTAAAGCAAATTTGCCCAGGAGGTGGTTTCTGAGTGCTTTTCTCAAGGACAGGAGTGCCGAAAGCATTCCTGAGAGCTGAGGAGCCCCTGGGACAAAGGGACCAGAGTAAAACTGCTGGTGTCACACACAGAGGGGAGGCTGGTCCCTCCAGGGCACTCAAGTGTCCCCTGTGCTCCTTCAAAGGAGGTTTTCCCTGTGGAAAGGGAAACGCTCTGCTGACTCCAGCAGATCCCTGGTTACCTGTCTGCAGGAAGCAGAGAGCTTTGGGGGGCCGAAATCTTGTTTTGAGGGTGGTGCAGGACAGTCTCAGGCAGGGACACAAGCCCACATGGATGTCCCTGAAGGTGTCACCATGAAGGTGTCCCTGCCCATGCAGGGGGTTGGAATGAGATGGTGTTTAAGGTCCCTTCCAACCCATAAGGGTGATGGCTTTAAAGTAAAAGAGGGGAGACTCAGGTTAAATATAAGGATTATAAAGTCTCTCATTTTGAGGGTGGTGAGACTCTGGCACAGGTTGCCCAGTGAGGTGGTGGATACTCCACCCCTGGAAGTGCCCAGGGCCAGGTTGCACGGGGCTTGGAGCCACCTGGGCTGGTGGAACGTGTCCCTGCCCATGGCAGGGGTGGAACGAGCCCGACTTTAGGTTCGCAAACAATTCTTTGATTCTAAGGGATGGGGAGCTGGGATGGAGGAAGGAAAGGGCTGAATGGGGAACTGAGGGCTGCGAGAGCGGGGGAATGGGGAGATGAGGGGATGCGAGGCAGAACAGGCGGGGAGGAAACACGCGGAGACGGGAAAGGACGGAGGAAGGGCCGGGACAGGAGAAGGAAAAGGAGGAGGAGGAGGAGGAGAAGGCGGAGACGCGCCGATGTGGCCCCTCCCGGGGCGGCGCTGGCGCTACAAGGGCGGGCAGCGGCGGAGCTGCCCATTCATCGGGGCGGCATGGCCGGGGGCGGCGGCGCGGAGCGGGCCGGGGCCGGGGGGCTCCTGCCGCCCCCCTGCCGCCGTGGGTCCGGATGGACGGGGAGGGCGGGCTCGGGCGCTCCCGGTGCCGCCGGTGCCGCTGACGCCGGTGCCGCCGGTGCCGCTTGCAGGAGAGCCGGGAGCGGCTGTCGGTGTGCAGCAAGCTGTGCTACGCCGTCGGAGGGGCTCCTTACCAGATCACGGGCTGCGCCCTCGGCTTCTTCCTCCAGATCTACCTCCTGGACGTGGCGCAGGTACGGCCGGGACCGGGGCCGGGGGTCTCGGGGCTCCCGGTGCCGCCGCGCCCGGAGGAGGGACGTCCCCGGGGCTTGGCAGAGCCCCGGCCCCCGCGGGAAGCGCCCCGTGGGCGCGGGAGTCGCTGCGGGTTCCCCTCGGGCCGGTCCCACGCGCGCTGCCGTGCTTGGGTTCCCCGCGCGGTCCAAGGGGCTCGTGGGGGCTGTTTTGGGGGGCTGCAGCGTGGCGGGTCCGTGTGAAACGCGGAGGGAAAGAAGCCACGGGACAAGTGTCCGTGGACTCCCCTGTGCTGGCTGCGGCGCGGATCTGGGGAGCTCTGCTCGGAGCTGTGGAAGTTCGGCGTGGAAAGAGTGGGGGGGCAGCTTTCGGAGGGTCTGGGCACCTAAAATCCCCCTGAGCGAGGGGGAGAGACCGAGGGACATCCAATGCCCCCGAATGGTAGTAGGGTCACAATAGACAGGGTTGGGAAGGTCCCAAGGGGCTCAGGAAGGGCACGGGGGGTTTGCAGGTGCTGACACAAGACCTTCCTCCCGCAGGTGGATGCTTTCTATGCCTCCATCATCCTGTTTGTGGGAAGGGCCTGGGATGCCATCACAGACCCCATGGTGGGCTTTTTCATCAGCAAATCCTCATGGACCTGCTTTGGCCGTCTGATGCCATGGTAAGAGCTGCCGATAGCGCCCTGCATTCCCTGCCTGTTGTGTCACTTCCAGTCAGCTTTGAGTGTCCCCTGGCATGAGGTGTGCAGGGCAGGATGTGCTGATGCCCTGGTTCACCCAGGTGAAGTGCCAAGTGCCCCAAAAAGCCCAAGGTGCCACCGACAGCGGGGAGGCCTGAAGTTTGTGCCTGTTGCTCTGGCTGGTCCCGAGCTGGGCTTGGGTGACCTTCGTGTCACTGCACCTGCAAGTTCAACCTCCCTGCTCCGATGCTGGACGTTGTCCCGGCGGTGGTTGCAGCGCCTGGCTGGTGGCAGGGCTGTGATGCCAGCAGAGCAGGTGGCATCACACCCCCAGGGAGGAGGGACGGGGGTGTGTGCGGCCGGTGCGTGGCGGTGGGTGCCGACTGACAGTCATGAGGAAGAAAACAGCTGTCATGGAATCTGGGTGACCACACGTGGATGCTCCCGCCGCCCTGGGGAGTGGGGACTTGGAGCAGATGGGGTGGGGTTTGTGAACCCCCAAATGGCTTGTGCCTGCACCCAGGGCAGATTTAGGACATCCATGGCCACCTGTCCCTGCACAGGACATGGAGCATTGCTGATGACCCAGTGAGGACATGGTGGCATGTCCTGCGCTAAAATAACCCTGTGGGATTGCTGAAACACAATGCAGCAGAGAGGGTGGGCATGGGGGGAGTGGAGCTGGAGGGACGCAGTCCTTTCCCCCGCAGATTATACCCTCTGCTTCCTGGCTTGCCTGGAATAGCTCTGGGCAGCAGCAGCAGTTGTTGGAGCCGAGCTCCTCGCACTGCCTGAAATAGTTTCTCGGCAGCCGCGCGCGCGGCCGGGTCTGGGGTCTGGAGATTAGCAGTGGGCTGTGTGGGACAGCCGGGGTGGCTGTCGGGGCTCTGCTCGCCCTAATCTCGAGGCAGGGCGTGGGGATGGAGCTGCTGCATTCCTCAGAATGGCTCCTGCTTCGTTAAAATTAGCCCGAGCTTTCGGCTCATGCTGGGCCCCTCTGCAGTGCCGGGGCAGACAGAGCTTTCTGCTACTGTACATGGCTCGAGGGCTGCCTGCTGAGTCCAGTTTGGATGGAGTTGAGCTGATTTTAAACCTCTTCAGCCCAGGGTTTGCTGGCGGTGCGGGGCTGCAGAGCTGCTGGTGCTGCCTCTGCTCCCTGCGTGCAGTGCCAGGAGCTGCAGCCACCGGGGTGGTCTCAAATTTGGGCTGCTGTGAGACCCCCGTCCTCGGCACCCGGGAGGTGACTGCCTGACCCCGTCTGTGAGAGTTCATTGCCTGGTTCTGGAGGGCCTGAGCGGTGGTTCCTGCTGGCTCCAGCACCTTAGAAGGGAGAGAAGACCTTCTCCGAGGGCCATCACCTCTCTCTCTTTTAATTCTTTCCTTTTGAAACACTTTGAGCCCTCTTTTGTCCCAGCACCATACCCACTGCCTGCAGCCTCGTGGGCTCCGCTCTGCCCCCAGCTCTGAGCCGTAATCCCGATTTCCTTGACCCTCCCGGATTTGCCGGGAACTGAATTTTGCCTTGACGTGCTGGTGACGGAGAGCCGGCTTTGAGCTTTCCCGCAGCCGTTTAGCAAACAGTTAAATAGGCGGCGGGGCCGGCGGGGGGGCGAGAGAGGCACAAAGGACCGCGCCATCGGCCGGGGCCAATGAGCGGGGGGCGCGTCACGGCGGCCGCCCCGGCGCTCCAGCGCCTGCCCCGTGTTCCGACCGCTCCTGCCCCGTGTCCCGACCGCTCCTGCCCCGTGTTCCGACCGCTCCTGCCCCGTGTCCCGACCGCTCCTGCCCCGTATCCGGAGCGCTCCATCCCCCTGTCCCAAGCTCTCCATCCCCCTGTCCCAAGCTCTCCATTCCCCTGTCCCGAGCTCTCCACCCCCCGGCCCGGGGCTGGGCAGCCCGGGGGGCACCCACGGGGGATCGGACTGGGCACGTGGGGAGGTTGGGGCGCCCACGGGGAGCGTGACGAACTTCCCGCGCGGTGCTGGGGTTCGCTCAGCCCTTCCCTTGGCCCCGTGCGCTGCGATAAGGCAGCCGAGGAGGGGCTGCTGCGGGCTCGCCCCTTTCCTCCCCCCTCCCCTCCTCCCTCTTCCCCCCGAGGCTGACGTGGGTGCGGAAGAATGTGCATGTGTTGGGTCCTGTGCAATGCCTCTCGCTCGCCATCGGCGGAGATTTCTCGGTCTGCCTCCCCCCCCCTCCTCGACTTTTAAATTTAAACTTCGCGTCCTGTGCGTCAGCCCGGACGGAAAGATCTCGCTGTCCCCTGGCAGTGGAGGGCCGGCTCTGGCCGTGCGTGGCTCTGTCCCGTGGCCAGCCCGGCTGGACTCGCTCCAGGGCACAGCCTCGGGGAGTTTGGGGAGTGCAGGGTGCTTGAAAGTCCCCAAGCGAAATCCATCTCCTGAACGGATGTAGATGTAACCCCAGCACTTGGCACGCTTCCCTCCGGGAGGAGGAGTTCCTCCTGTGCTCCCCTGGGTGCTGGGGGGCCCTGGGTGCCTGTGGTGTCCTCGGGGGGCTGGTGCAGGGCAGAGCTGGATCAGGACAAAGGTTGAAGTGGGCAGATGGCTTGGGTGGCTTCCTGCTCCCATCACCTTTGCTGGCTGGACCTGCGGGCATTGCTGCCAAGGGCCAGCACTTGAGCAATCCCCTCTAATCCTCTGTTGCGTTTTGCATCCCATGTCCCTGCTCCCACAGCCCTGGGAAGTTGGGCAGAGGTGGAAGAAGGAGCCAGCCTGCTGCTGGCTGGTGGTTTGCCCCAGCGCTGCCAGCAGAACAGGGGTGACCCCCAGACCAGGCCTTGGGGGATCTGGCAGCAAAGCCAAGCTGGTGAGAAGGTTTTGGCTGTTGGGGGGCAGGGTGGAGTTGCCTGGCTGTTCCCCAGCTGCTCCCCAGCCCTTGCCAGGGCAAGGGAGGTGATTGCATCCTGCTGAAACCAGCAGCACTGCCTGGGGGAGAGCTCGGGGCTGGGGTCGGAAGCCAAAGACAGGAGCAGATCAATCACTATCATGGAAAGAGGTATTTTTGTTCTTGCAAGTGAAGCTCTTCCCTGTAACACTGAGTCAGCTCTCTCCACTCTGAGCTGCTGCCTTCATCCTAGTTTGGATCACACCTGGGGCAACCACCTCCTGGCCAAGGGTTGGAGCAGGGTGGGCCACCCTGGGACAGCTCAGGAGCCCCCCATATGAGGTGCCTGAACCCCGCTGGATTGTGTGGAAGTGGAGAGAGCTGGGCTGGTGGGGTTACTCGGGCACTGTGTGCCCATGAGGCTAATACTCTGTTCTCCCAAAGGATCATCTTCTCCACCCCCTTTGCTGTCACCTCCTACATCCTCATCTGGTTTGTGCCAGACATCTCCAGAGGCCAAGTGATGTGGTATCTTGTCTTCTACTGCATGTTCCAGACCCTCGTGACAGTGAGTCAGGCTCTGCACACACCAGGGTTGGTGGGGAGGGAGGGATGGAGGGTACCAGCCCCTGCCTCCCCTTTGCTGAGCTGCACAGAGGGGCAGGTCCCCCCTGCCCCAGGTCCCCTGGGCTGTTACACCCTCCCTGAGCCAGCTCTCCTTGTGCCATTGCAGTGCTTTCATGTGCCTTACTCAGCACTGACCATGTTCATCAGCAGAGAGCAGAGCGAGCGGGACTCAGCCACTGCCTACCGTAAGAGTTCCCCCCTTTCCTTCCCCTTTTCCCCTCACTGGGGGGATCCTCCTCACATGCCCTCCTGGAAGGGCTCCTTGGATTGCCCCCCATCCCTAGGGTCGTGTCTGATGAACATCATTCAGGGCTTGAACTGCAGCAGGTCCAGCTCTTTCCATTCCTCTTCCTTGGCTCCTCCAGTTGTCTGGTCTGGTGTGAGATGGGCTGCAGGGAGGTGATCCCTGTTATGGCTTTGCCTGGAGCAGGTGATGGGGAATGTGAGCTCCTGAGACCTTCCTCCTGCCCTGTCACAGAGCAGTGGGAGCTGCAGGACCAAGGCTTGGCTTCTCTCTCTGACTAAGTTTCCCCAGCAGACACATTCCTTCCCTGTGGCTGTGTCAGGTGGGGGTTTGGAGGGAGCTGTAGGAGAGCTGGGCTGGCCCATTCCTCTGGTGAAGGGCCGTGAATCGCAGCTCATGGGGAGGCTTTGCTGGGGTCAGGGGTTTGCACCCACGCCCTGCGTGCCAAGGGCCGTGCTCAGCCCCGCTGGCTTCTCCCTCCAGGTATGACTGTGGAAGTGCTGGGCACTGTGCTGGGCACCGCCATCCAGGGCCAGATCGTGGGCAAAGTGGACACTCCCTGCATCGAGAGCCCCTTTTTCATCGGCATGACCAACTCCTCGGTGGCCCTGGAGGAGCTAAACATGACCCACGACACCGGGTCACTCACAGACACCGTAAGCTGGGTGGACCCTGCGGTGTTTCCTCGCCCCTGGGACCAGGCTGGTTCCTGGGATGAGCCCCTTCCTCACCTCTGCCCCCTCTCTTGCACAGAGGAACGCCTACATGATCGCCGCGGGCGTCATCGGGGGGCTCTACATCCTCTGTGCCCTGATCCTCTGGGCGGGCGTGCGGGAGAAGAGAGGTGAGGGGCGCCCCAGACCCACGGCAACACTGCGGGTCCTCCCTCTCCTGCAGCCTGGCTGAGCTCCTGGCCCCTCGTCCGTGGGTCAAGCCCGGAGCAGAGGGGCGGGCAGGGCTGCGCTCTGGGTCTGGGCGCCCAGGGAGGGGCTGCAGAAGGGCAGCACTGGAGGCAGGAGGCCAGAGCATCACCAGGGCACATTGGGCACAGCCCTGAGGCCTCAGCTCTGCTCTGCACCCGCAGAGATAAAGGTTATCTCGCACATTTCTGGCTGGCCAAGGCTGCCAGTGCCAGCCAGGGCATCCCGGGCGGGGCGTGACATCCAAAATCCAGCAGCTTCTGTCCTGCCCTCCCCCTGCCTATCCCGGGGGGATCAGCCCCTCCGTGGGGCTGAGGGACCCCTGTGTGCAGGCAGGGATTGTCCTGACTCCCTGGGCTGGGCAGCTGTGGGTGGGCACGGGCTCGTGCAGAGTGCTGAGCAGCAGGAGGGGGCCCTGCACCCCTTGCACCCAAGGGTGCTGTTTCAGCGGGTCTAACAGTGGGCTTTGCTCTGCTCCCCAGAGTCCTCTGAGCTCCAGTCGGACGAGCCTGTGTCCTTCTTCCAGGGGCTGAGGCTGGTGATGAACCACGGTGCCTACATCAAGCTCATTGCTGGCTTCCTCTTCACCTCGCTGGGCTTCATGGTGAGCTGGGGGCTCTGGGGACGGGCAGTGGCAGCCGCACAGCTTGGGGGTGGCCGTGGGGACAATCCCGCTGGGCTGGGGCTGTGTGGGGTGGCAGCTCCACGAGGCAGAGCCGCCCCAGGGCAGGGAGGAAGGATGTGGCCTCGTGCCCATGGGGCAGTGAAGGGGCACTTTCTTCCCCTGCTTGTGCCCGGGGTGCAGATGTGGGGGCAGGGACGTGTCCCCCCGAGGTGCTGGGCTGTCCCCCTGAGGTGCTGGGGTGTCCCCCGGAGGTGCTGGGCTGTCCCCCCGAGGTGCTGGGGTGTCCCCCCTCACCCCTCTCTGTCTGCCCCACAGCTGCTGGAGGGAAACTTTGCCCTCTTCTGCACCTACACCCTGGGCTTCCGCAACGAGTTCCAGAACATCCTCCTGGCCATCATGGTGAGTCTGGTGCCGTCCCGGGGCCCTCGGGGCTGGGACCACGCTGGGATCCAGTGGGTCCTTCTGGGAGCTGGCATGGGCTGGGTGCTGAGTGGGCCAGGGGAGGGAGCCCGTGGGGCTGTGATGCTCTGCCACAGGGGCAGTGATCGAAGGTCCCCTGGGAGAAGGGGAGGGAGAAGAAGCTGCCAAATGTCCTGCAAGAGCCTGGTGGGTCGGCAGGAACAGCAAGGCCTTTGTTCCTGAGCGAAGGCAGCCACAGACGGGGGAAACCAGGAGCCATGGGGGCCTTTTGTCCAAATCTTGCTACTTATCTCCCTTCCCCCCTGCTTCAAGAAAAGGATCTCAGTGTTTACTGCCAGGGAGATGGAGCAAAACAGCTCCTGGAGGGCCCTTTCCCGCTTGCCTCATCCCTGGGAGCACTTCCCACCCTCTGCTCAGTGGTGAGAGGTCTGTGGTGCCATGTTCCCTGCAGAGCCTGGCTCCTGGGACAGTGGGGACAAGGTCAGGTCCCTTCCCAGCACCAGGGATGGAGTCGGGTCCTCCCTCTGTTTGGGCAGGTGTGGTGCCAGGGTGCTGCTCACTGGGGGAGGAGGAGGAGGTGGCCCCACACACACGAGTGGCCTTGTGCCAGTGCCAGCAGCATGTGGAAATCACAGGTTCTGGGAATGTGACGCAAGGAGGCTGTGGCCAGGAGCTGTTCCTTGCTGGAAAGAGCTTCTCCCCCGGAGAAGAGCCTTGTGACACTGTGTGACCTTCCCTTCCCACAGCTCTCGGCCACTTTGACCATTCCCTTCTGGCAGTGGTTCCTCACCCGCTTTGGGAAGAAGATGGCTGTCTACGTGGGCATCTCGGTGAGTGGGTCCCCCCCGGGCACACGCAGAGCTGTGTCCCCCCAGGAGGGCCCAGAGCTGGTCAGGGGCTGCTGCTGAGCCTGTCCCTCGTCCTGCTGTCGTGGCTGTGGCCAAGGGCAGCAGCAAAGGTGCCCTGGGGCTCATGGGGAGAGGCTGCCCCGCTGGCCATGCCCACGGCCAGAGGGCTGGGGTGTGTGGGGGGGGAGGGCAAAAGGCAGGGGGTCTGAGTCAGGCCCTGCTGATGCCAACCTGGCTTCTGTGCCCTCTCCAGTCTGCCATCCCCTTCCTCATCATGGTGGCTGTCCTGGACAGTAACCTCGTTGTCACCTACATCGTGGCCGTCGCCGCTGGGATCAGCGTGGCTGCCGCCTTCCTGCTGCCCTGGTGAGTGTGGGGGCCACCCAGCACTGCACCCCTGGGCCTGGGGGAGGGCTGGAAAACCCTTGGAAAGCCTCTTTGCTGTGTTTCCAACCCAAGATGGGGCTCCTGTGGGCAATCCTCTGAGCACAGAGGAGGTGCTGTGCTGTCCCAGCCCTGGTGTTCACCATCCCGCCCTCTGCACAGGTCCATGCTCCCAGATGTTGTAGATGACTTCAAGCTGCAGCACCCCAGCTCCCATGGCCACGAAGCCATCTTCTTCTCCTTCTATGTCTTCTTCACCAAGTTTACCTCTGGGGTCTCCCTGGGCATCTCCACACTCAGCCTGGAGTGAGTTCTTGCATGAGGGGTGGGCAGGGAGGGGCACAAGCCTGGCACCTCTGCACCCAGACACCTCTGCTTCCCACGGCTGGGGGGAGTTCAGGGGGTCTAAATCCAGTCGTTGCTCCAAACCTCTCCCTGCAGGGGTGAATTCACCCCCTGGAAACCCCGTCTCCTTTGCCTGAAGGGGCCTTTCTGTCCCCAGCTTTGCAGGGTACCAGACCCGGGGCTGCTCCCAGCCCAGCGCGGTGAACTTCACCCTGAAGATGCTGGTGTCGGCCGTGCCCGTGGCGCTGATCCTGCTGGGGCTGCTCCTGTTCAAGCTGTACCCCATCGACGAGGAGAAGCGGAGGAAAAACAAGAAAGCCCTGCAGGATTTAAGGTGAGTGTCAGCAGCGCTCCCAGGCAGCGAGCACGGCGTGCCAGCACGTGGGGTGTGGGGGGAGGATCAGGCTCAGACGGGTTGGGACACACTGTGACTTGTCCAGGAATCCTTCAGGACCCGTGGGTGGTGGGGTGAGGGAAGGGCTGACTTGTTCTCCCAATCCCAGCTTCTCAAGAGGTGACGCCAAGTGCTGGGACATCAGCGGGAACCCGCCCCGGTTGCTACAGAAAACTTGTCTGGGGCCTGTGCAAGGCACTGCCACCCCTCCTGAGCCACTCGGAAGCTCCTGTCGGCAGGTGTTGCTGGGATGCAGCCCCTGCTCTGTGGCTCACCCCGTGCCTCCTTCCCAACCCCTTTCCCCAGGCAGGAGAGCAACAGCAGCTCGGAGTCGGACAACACAGAGCTGGCCAGCATCGTGTGAGCCGGGGCCGTCCGCGCCCCCCGCGGCTCTCCAGAGCACTCAGCCCCCCAGGCTGGCCCAGCCTCCTGCCAGGGCAGGTCTGTGTGCCCCGGGAGCAGCGGAGGAGCCGCGTGGGGCACCCGGAGGAGCCGCGTGGGGCACCTGGAGGAGTGATGTGGGGCACCTGGAGGAGCCACGTGGGGCACCCGGAAGAGCCATGTGGGGCACCCAGAGGAGCCACGTGGGGCACCCGGAAGAGCCATGTGGGGCACCCAGAGGAGCCACGTGGGGCACCCGGAAGAGCCATGTGGGGCACCCAGAGGAGCCACGTGGGGCACCCGGAAGAGCCATGTGGGGCACCCAGAGGAGCCACGTGGGGCACCCGGAAGAGCCATGTGGGGCACCCAGAGGAGCCACGTGGGGCACCCGGAAGAGCCATGTGGGGCACCCAGAGGAGCCACGTGGGGCACCCGGAAGAGCCATGTGGGGCACCCAGAGGAGCCACGTGGGGCACCCGGAAGAGCCATGTGGGGCACCCAGAGGAGCCGTGTGGGGCACCCCCTGCCCGCCCCGTGGGCTCTGTGCCGGTGCCGTGCCCCCCGTGGGACGCGCGGGGTGCTGGTGGTGTACATCACACACACCAAGGTCCCTCAGCAGACACAAGCACTGATCCTGCCGGGTCCTGGGCAGCAGAAAGGCCTGGGCTGGGCTGGCTGTGCTGGCCCACTGTGCTGGCCCCGCTGGCGCTGCCCCGGCAGCCAGGGCTGGTGGTTGGTGTTCATTACACTGTCGGTGTGCCTGCGCCACGCACGTGGGCTCACCTCTGCTGTCTCTACACAGGACGCTAATGTGGGAAGCTGTTCTTTTTTTTATAGAGCCTAATTAACTTAATGGTGTAAATATGACGCTGTTTCCTGTTTGTATATATCTGTATAGAAACCCAACTCAAGGACCTGTTAATATTAATGTACATAAAAGTGGGAGAAGTCAGCAGTGGGTTGAAGGATTTCTTTTCTTTTTGCTTGGCTGGGTTTTTTTCACGGCTGTCAGCAAGCCCAGGGTCCTTTTACACGCCATGGGGTGCAGGATTGACTTTTCCTGAGCCGTGGCACAGGAATGCCATAATCCAGGCAGGCAGCCGTGCTCGGCAGCCCCTTTCCCCTGTGCAGCCATCCAACAAAGGCTCTATTATTTTCTCCTTTTCAAGAGGGAACGGGGGTGGAGGGAGGAATGAAATCAAAGCGCTGCCAGCAGAGATCGTGAACCCAGGGCTGGAAACAGGAGAGGCAGCTGGGGAGCCAAGAGAAAGGGAGAGAGGGCTGGGGGTGACACCCAACACTCTCCAGGGCAGGGTGCTGGGGGAGCACTAATCTCCGGGGATATTTATACCATCCTGCTGCATTCCCAGCTCCACAGCAGAAAGGGGAAAAGCCCTGCCTTCCCCACCCCGAGCGCCTCCGGCAGCAAGTGTAACTCCAGGGAAAAGGGGGCTGGGGTCAGTGCAGGGGGATGCACCAGGGATGGAGCAGCTGCCCAGATGGATGGGGTGAGCTCCCGGTGAGGGGACTCTGCTGGCTCTGCTCTGTCCCCAGGGCTGCTGCCTTTTGTGAGGCACGTTGGTCACACCGAGGAGTTGGGGGGTCGGGGCTCGG
>VWZG01013003.1:33660-54948 GCA_013396735.1 Grallaria varia | reverse complement strand
GGCCCGGGCTTTGCCCGCCCTGCCGCCGCCCCGAGCGCGGGTGTCGGGGCGGTCGGTGCTCCGCGGGCCCGGTGCCGGTTCCTCTGCCTCATCCCGGGTGAACGCCGGGCAGCGCCGGGGGCTGTGTCAGCGAACGGAAAAAGTGGCAATGCGGGGGTTTTACACATCAAATCCCAGGGTTTGCCCCAGGGGTTCCGGAATTCCCCGGCCTGTGCTGGAGGTGCACAAGGAAAACCGGGAATCCGGGGCACGAGGAACTGCTGTGGGGCCGTTCCCTTCCCGAGGCCTTCCTTGTGTCCCCGCAATGTCGCCGAGCCTTCGGAAAGCCCAAAATACCCGCGAGTTATTCATGGAGAAAGTTCAGCCAAACAGGTTGTGCTGGAGCAGGCACGGCTCGGGAGGGATGCTGAGAACTCCAGGGTGGGAATTCCTGATCCAGGAGGGATGCTGAGAGCCCCAGGGTGGGAATTCCTGATCCAGGAGGGATGCTGAGAGCTCCAGGGTGGGAATTCCTGATCCAGGAGGGATGCTGAGAACTCCAGGGTGGGAATTCCTGATCCAGGCGGGATGCTGAGAGCTCCAGGGTGGGAATTCCTGATCCAGGAGGGATGCTGAGAGCTCCAGGGTGGGAATTCCCGATCCAGGAGGGATGCTGAGAGCCCCAGGGTGGGAATTCCTGATCCAGGAGGGATGCTGAGAACTCCAGGGTGGGAATTCCTGATCCAGGAGGGATGCTGAGAACTCCAGGGTGGAAATTCCTGTTTAGCTCAGGTCTGAGATCCTCAGCTGCTTCCCTGGTGAATTCATTGCCCTGGCAGGGAGTGGAATGAGAAGAGTGTGGCAGCAGAGTCTGGAAAGTGCAAACCTAATCCAGATAATTGTGGTGCAAAAGGAGTCTTTGCTCTAATGCAGAACAAGAAGACGCTTTAATCATCTCTTAACATGTGAATAAAACACCAAATAACTTTTTTAATGGCTTCAGTAGGATTTGTTATATGGGAGAGCTGGAATAGAGGCCAGATGAATTTATTTCATTTTTTTTTAAAGCACTTCTGGCTTTCTAAATAAAGTGGATCTGAAATAGCAGGAGCAGCCAGCACGGGTTCTGGCACCATGTCAGAAAGTATTGTTGTACTATAAACAGCCCAGATCTCTGTCCTGGCAGCTGCTGGGACCAGCAATAGCTGTCTTGTGTTCATGGCTGGTCCTGACCACTGACTAAATTCAGGCATTTGTCTCCTGTCTTGTTTCAAATAATTCCTTCCTTGATGAGCTGAACTGTTTAAAAAAAATTCTTTGGGCTTTTGGCAGATATAAATGTTGGAAATCATCTGGTAGCAGATCCCTTGAGATATTCCAGTGTCAGCTCAGAAATAAACTGTGGTATGTTCCTAATTTAGTTGTCCCATCTTTATTTCTTTTGCCCGTAGAAACAGGAAGTGGCTGATGCAAATCTCTCGGTGCTGACAGCAGTTTGTCGGGCTTCTCACAGCTCCTGTGAGCAGGAGCGTAGGTTTGACTTGCTTGGGCTATAAAACGAACATTTGTGTCTTCCAGAATGTCTGAGGAAGGGCTCAGGTTAATGTGCTGTCTCAGACAGCCAAATAATTTAATTTATGCTGGTTTTCTGAGCCGTTGCTCGCCCCTCTGAGGAGCCTTTGACTGGGCTGTTCCCGAGCAGGAAACTCCTCTTGCTGTGCTGTGCTGTGCAGGGTTGGCTTTGGGGTAACTGGTGCTTTTACAAATGAAATTCCTTCCCTTATTGCTCTGCTCAGTGTATCAAAACAGTCTGGCTGGAGACAGAGCCTGTTTGTGGCACAGTGTGTTCAGAGCCGTGTTCCCAAGCTGGATGGAAATAAAGGGCAGCTGATACATTAACAAATGTGCTGTGAAAAGGAATGGCCTCTCTGGGCTGCAGTGAAATGTGTTTGCTCCGAGTCCATCACTTCCGCTCCATTGGCAATCAAAGTTCAACTGTGTTTGAACAAGACCTGGCTTTGAACAAGACAAGACCTGGGTTTCAGTGCTGTGTTATGGTCCCACCAGGCAGAGCTTCCTCTCCACCCTCTCAGCCAGAGAACTCCAACCCCTGGATGCACCTGGGGCTGCAAAGTCTTCCTCAGCCCTCCAGGGGACAGGATGATGTGCAGGACAGGAGTGACTCTTTGATGATTGGGGTGTCTCTGCTTCCTCTTTAGAGAAGGGAAATGAGGTCTGATTGTTTGCACTGAGATCTGTGAAGTCAATTTGTCACTTACTGTCAAGTTATTTTGCATTCAAAGTGATCAGTGGACAAAGCACTGTTTAGGTGTAGCCCAAGCAGGTCTGCTTTGTGATTATTTTTATTTTCCTTGCTAAATGTTAATCTCTGGATTACAAGCTCTGATTTAGTTACAACTAAGTCTTTCACTCCCTATGGGTGTGCAGGCAGCAGAAATAGCTGCATCCACAGTGCAAAGAGCACAGGGAGGGGAGTCGAGGAGTCACTGAGGTCCAGGACTTTGGGCTGCCTGCACTTTGGTCTCACTTTGCTGCCAATTTACCAAGTGACTTATCCTGTAAATTGCCCTAATGCCACCCATTAAAAACCAATTAAAAGGAGTTCCATCTGCCCCATAGCACCAGGTTTGCAGAGCTGCTGTGGAGCACTGTGAGTTTATGGCTGCTGTCAGGAAAAACAAGGAAGGAGATGTCAAACGGGCAGGGAGAACGGAAGGAACACGTGGCTCAAGGAACAGTGTGAAGGCAAAGGACATTAATCCCAACAGCTGATGCGACACGCTCCTCGCAGCAGCGTGTTCTGCTGCTGGGGGTAGGAAGCAGCCCTTCCATCTGGACTTTCTGGTTTGTAATCCCGATTTGAACTGCAGTTTGTGACTGGGTAATGGGGCTGATCAGATTAGAGCCTTGCCTGGAATGTGGTGGGGATCAGTGGTGCAGAACAGCAGCTTTGTCTGCCCGGCAGCCCCGGTGTCCTTCCTGAGCCCCCGCATTACATCCCTCTGTCTTGCTGCTCTCAAAGCAAGGCAGAGCTTCCTTAACAGGTGGCTCTTTTGGGGGAAAAAACCCACGCTCTGAGCATGCTGAGAGCGGGGGAGGCAGAGCTGTGCTCTTGGCTGTGCTCCCATGGGAAGGCTGAGCCCTGTTCTGGGTGCAGCAGAGAACGGAGGATCCTGCGGTCGGGGTTTCTCCATTGCATGGAATTAGAGAGGCAGAGGTGTCATTACTGTGATTGTAGGGGCGACTGCCATGGAGTTTCAGTGTCTCTGGACTCTTTCTTGTGTATCTGGAAGCCCTCCAGCCGCTGCTGTCCAGTTTTATGCACAGCCCTGTGCTCTGGCTCGCTCTTGGGCAGAGGAGGAAGCTGCTCTCTTCCTCTTGGAAGGGGGTGGCCTCTCCCCTGCCCCCCACAGCAGTGCTGCTTCTCCTCATGCAACCAGGAGAAAGAGGGGTGGAAAATGGCCTTGTTTGTCTTGTGACATCAGTGCTGCTCGTGACTAATGCTGGATCTGCCCCACATCCTCTGGAAATTAGGTGAAAACATGCCCTTTGGAGCAGGGCTGAGAAAGCAAAACCCTGGTGAGAACTTGAGGTTTCGTTTCTGAGGGGGTCTGGTATCAGTTCGTCGTTCAGCTGAGTAAACCCTGCCTTCCTCTTTGACTATTCTGGGGAATATTTTGGGGAGGACCTTCTCCTCCAGGGGCTGGAGCTTTTGCAGGCTGTAGCAGTGAGAAGGAAGCTGTGTCCAGGCCATAATAGTGATTCATACTGTGAAGTCTTTGTGGTGATAAGATAAAAATGCAATGGGTGGCTTGCTGCTCTCTCCATGCATTCCCTGGGCATTAGTGTGCTCGGAGCATGACCTGTCTTGTTACTTGATGCAGAGGCTCTGCAAAGCAGTAATTAATGGAAAGTTTGGATGACTTTTAAGACTTTTTCAGATGAGATGCTGCAAATGAGTTGTGTACCTCGATCTCTGTGCTGTGCAATGCCTGCAGAGGAGGTTCTGCAGACGCCAAGGCTGCAGAGGAAGAACAGGGGCTCGTTGTTGCAGCAGCAGCTCTGCCGCCCCAGCTCGTGCAGCTGCTCCTCGTGCCGTGTGCCAGGGCGGCTCGTGCTGTAGTGCTGCTGGACTTACAGTTGTTCCTTGGGGGAATTCAGGGCTCCAGGAGATCCCCTGTGGGTGCTTTTACAGGATCAAACCCTCTAGTTTTCACCTGGAGCGTGTGAGCTCCCAGGGAAGCAGTTGTGCCTCATCTGCTGTGTGGACACGGCTGGGAATTTGGCCAGGAACTGACTGCAGTGAGATTCTGGGCAAACCTTTGTGTTACTGAGTGGTGTCACTACAAAGTTAGGAGGTGGAAGTTTTGTGTCATTATACATGTAAGATGTTCTTAAAATGGAATAGAAACCATTAAGGAGCGAGTGTGGCTGTTGTGTAACCTGCCTGTCTTTGCTAATGTGAGGGGACCTGCTGTCCATCATCAGTGTGCAGAGCTGGGTAGGAATTACTCTTCTGGAGCTGGTAGAGCGTGCACCAGACATCTGATAAACCCTCCCCAGTTCCATACTGTCAGAGGATGCCAAGAGTTGTCTTCTGCCCATGCAGGTCGTGGACAGTGGTCGACATGGAAAGACTGGTTGAACGGTTGGAGAAGGCTGTGGAGCGCCTGGAGTCGGTGTGCCAAGGGCCTGGCATGTGTGGGGATGGCTCTTCCAAAGGTAAGGCCCAGGGCTCCTCACTAGGGCAGCCCCTGTGCTGAAGCCCTGGCTGGGCAGTGCCGGGCACCGGCGGCAGCTGTGCCAAGCTGGCACAGGGCACACAGGGGCTCAGGGGGAGCTGGCCCTGCTTGGGGGAAGCGGGGCTGGGAGCAGACACTGTGCAGGCACAGAGGGCTGTGGTTACTGCCCCGTGCAGATAAGAACTTCTGTGGCTGCAGCACTTCCCTCCAGGCTGAGCCTCCTGCGCTCGGCTGATGTGCCACAAGTGGGAGGTGCAGCCCGGGAGCTCCGGGCCTGAGTGAGTGCTCCCGGTGCTCCCTGTGTGCTCCTGGTGCTCCCTGTGTGAGTGCTCCCAGTGTGCTCCTGGTGATCTCCCAGTGCTCCCTGTGTGAGCACTCCTGGTGATCCCTGTACCCCTGTTCCCTCCCTGCAGGAGTGGCTCAGTACGTGCAGGCTTTCGATGCCCTTCTGGCTGGCCCAGTAGCCGAATATGTCAAGATCAGCAAAGAAGTCGGTGGAGATGTGCAGAAACACGTAAGGACTCGTGTTCTCCCTCTGCTCTGCAGGGATGCTGCGTGTCCCTCAGGGCTGCTGTCAGTGTCTGCATTCCTTCAGTGCTGCATTCTAGGATCTTTATAATCCTTGAGGATTCAAAGTGGATATTCAGATAACCTCCAACAGATTGCCACCTACACACACAGAGTGAATCAAACCTCTGCCTGGAAATCTTTGGTGGTTAAGTGCCTGGCTCTCTCTAAGCCTTGGTGCAGGCCCTCAGGAAGCCTGAAAACCACCCAGCTCAAGAGCTGTTACACTCTGGTGAGGTTTCTCTGAGGATGGCTGTCTCCAAAAGACATGGTTTGAGATCAGTGAGCTGCCTCCTCACAGAGCAGAAGCTGCGGGCAGTGGGATGGTTTGTGGACATGAGGCTGGGTGCAAGGGAATTTCATGTTTGTCTCTGTCCTTAGGCTGAGATGGTTCACGCGGGTTTGATGAGCGAGAGGGCTCTTCTGGTGATGGCATCTCAGCATCAGCAGCCAGCAGAGGTGAGTCTGGGACATCCCTGCTCAGAGGCCTCCTACTCTCTTCCCTCGGAGCCAGGGGTGTCTGTGAGTGTAGGGAAACCTGGGCTGTTACAGCTGCTCTGAAAGAGGACCTGGAGGAGGGCTGGGAGCACTTGCTGAAGGCATGAACTGCTGTAGGTGCTCTCCCAAGACTGAGCAGAGTTCTGGAGGTTGATCCTTAGAGCTGCAGAACTGGCATTTTCCTGTTGTTACAGCAACAATTGTTCCGTGGCTGTCGGAGCAGCTCGAGGGTGTCACCTCACAGCCTCTGTCTCGAGTTTCACCTGGCACCAGCACAGCACAATCACTGCTGCTGAGAACCTGCAGACAGGAGCTTGGCTGGGCCAGGAGCCACACTGGGATTGGCATAGCGTGTGCTTTTCATTATGTGATGCTCACAGACTTTCAGGCATCCAACTCCTCCTGGAGCAGAACAGACACTTGTCTCTATTGAACGGCCTCTGAATAATAGCTAGGCTTTTAGGACTGGTTTTGTCCTTAGCAAGTAATTTAACACTTTACCCTGGGCTGCTGCTTCTCAGGGGGATGTATGACTGAGAATCTGATCCTGAAGGTATTGGCTTTTTCCTGCTGAGAACTCTTTTTCCTGAGCAACAGGATCCCACCTTGCTTTTTGCAGTTATTAGCTGACTCAGCCATGGCTTCTACTGTTACTTTGTGGGACCTGCATTTCTGTGCTCCTTCCCTATTCACTGCAAAATAGATGTGCATCTTTTTCGCAAAACTCAGCACCGGGAGTTATCTCTCCCCAGACTTGCTGAGATGCTCTACATAGCCTCCAGCCTGAGAATCTGCTTCTAAATCCTACTGACACGTTATTTAAATGAAGGATTATTAAAAAAAGAACAGCCTTAATCTAGGGTTGGTCCTTGTGCAGGTTGTCTGGCAGGAGTCTAGTTCTGGAGTAGCCAGTTTCAAATGCAAAATGTATGAACTGTCAGTGCTTGTGGTGAAGAGTTTCCCCCTCCTGTCACTGGGCAGTGGCACTGGGCTGGAGCTTCTGGGAGTGTGGCCTGGCCAGTGGGGCTTGGGACCTCTCAGCTTTCATCTAAACACAGGAAGGGACAGCAGGGGAAGCTGAGGCTTTGAAAAGCAACTTTTGCCCAAATTTGTCTCTCTCTGCTGCCACCAGCAGGAGATTTTCTAAGTGTAAAGGAATGAAAAGTTGCCTAAGAGGTACCTCTGGAAAGATGTCACTGTCTGGCTGCTTTGACCCCAGAGCACTTCTCAGCACTTCCAGTCACCATTCCAAGTGAGCAACAATTTGTCCCATCCAAATACTAAAGGCTTTGAGTGATTTGAGAAATAACTGGAATCCTGAAGTTTGGCTTGACAGGCTGACCTTTGAACTGCTGTGACTGATTGTGGCACAGGCTGTAGGTCCCAAACCAGCCCAGCACCCCTTGCTCTGAGGGTTTGTGAAGGAGAGGGAGAATTTAACAAACTGTCTTGGAACAAAAGAATCCAGGGAAAGCAAATGCTATTTCTGTCCTCGTTACTAACAAGCTTTGTCAGTGTCTCTTGGATTGACCATGAGTCACAGTTCTTGGCGTACTCCCATCGTAGCAATGCGACTGGGAGCAATGACTTCAGCCCTGGAGAGCTGGGCTGTGGGGCCAAGCTGGGCTCCAGGGAGGGCCAGGCCTGGGCAGGAGCTGGAGCAGGAACTTGTGCCAGTTGGAATCTTCTCCCATCATCTCAGCGGAACCGCCCATGTAGACGTGCAGCCATTCCAGAGCAATGCTAATTAATCTCCTTAATTGTTGCCATCCCTCTGCAGAATGCCTTCTCAGCGCTTCTGAAACCCATCTCGGAGCAAATCCAGGTGGTGCAGAACTTCAGGGAGAAGAACCGTGGTAGCAAACTGTTCAATCACTTATCAGCAGTCAGCGAGAGCATCCCAGCCCTGGGCTGGGTGGCCATGGTGAGGACTCCAGTGCTTTCCTTGGGCCAGGGGGAAAAGTCTGGCCCACTGGTCAGCTATTCCAATGTGTTCTTTCTGCTCTAGGCTCCAAAGCCTGGCCCTTACGTGAAGGAAATGACTGATGCTGCCATGTTTTACACCAATCGGATCCTCAAGGAGTACAAGGATGTGTAAGTTCACCCTCTCCCTTAAAGGTGTTGAACTCAGTTAACTGGGAGTGAAGGGGCTGCTCCACTATCTGACCACCTTGGTCTTTAATTCCTCCCTCTTTCATCTCCTTGTGTTCTCAGAGATAAAAAGCAAGTGGACTGGGTGAAAGCTTACCTGAGCATCTGGACAGAGCTGCAGGCCTACATCAAAGAGTATCACACCACAGGCCTGACCTGGAGCAAGACTGTGAGTGCTGGCCCTGTCCGCGCCGAGCCTGGCGGGGTCACTGCAGCACAAACACAGCTTGTGCAACACCTTTGCTCTTCTCTGCCCTACAGGGTCCCGTAGCCACAGAGGGGGCCAAGGCNCGCTGACGACTCTGCCTCGCGCTCGGCGCTCTTCGCCCAGATCAACCGCGGCGAGGGGATCACCTCGGGTAAGGCTGGGAGGGAAGGGGCACGGGAGCCTGCTGTGGGCTCAGCTGTCTCCCAGGGCACTGGCTTTGTGTGTCATTGCAACAGTTGTGTGGTCAATTTGGTTTTTCGTGTAGCGTTTGAGTGGAGTTGCATGGAGAGAGATAAAGCCGGGGGGGTGGGAGTGGCAGAGGGAGCTCCTGGGGCTGGAGCTCCTGGGTTTGCTGCTGTCCCTCAAGGCACCTCCTTAGACAACACATGGCAAGAAACCATCTGGTCCCAGTGTGGGGCTGGGAGCAGCGGAGTGCTGGGCCAGGCTGTGGAACTGCCTTCTTGGAGGAGAGCTGCCTCTCAGGTGTGAACTCTCTTGCAGGTTTGAGGCACGTTTCAGATGACATGAAAACCCACAAGAATCCAGCCCTGAAGAACCAAGGGGGCCCTGTGAGAAGTGGTCCCAAACCTTTCACTGCTCCCAAACCAGCCTGCAATGCTAATTCCTCCCAAACCACCTCTCCAAAGGCACCTCCATTACTAGAACTAGAGGGCAAAAAGTGGAGAGTGGTGAGTGCCTGGTGTTGGCCTCAGTGGGCTGGAGGGATGGGAGCTGTGGAGCAGGGAAGGAGGGTCTCCTGGAGACCTTTTTTGTAAGAGGCACCAGCCTCAAGGTACCTGCAGTTGGCTTTCAAGGGACCTGCACTGCCCTGCTGCTCTGCATTCAGAAAATGAAGTGTGTTTTCTGTGCCTTCTCAGGAAAACCAGGAGAATGCCACTAACCTGGTAATCAGCGACACAGAGCTGAAGCAGGTAGCATATGTCTTCAAGTGCACAAATAGTACACTCCAAATCAAAGGCAAGATCAACTCCATCACCCTCGGTGAGTGGGGAACCTGCAAACTGCTGCTGTGCTGGTGTGTTTGCAGCACCTGGGTGTCCAAAACCTTTCTGCTGCCTACTCTCCTTTTTTTTTTCTGCAGATAATTGCAAGAAACTTGGTCTGGTGTTTGATGACGTGGTGGGAATTGTAGAGATCATCAACAGCAGGGATGTTAAAGTTCAGGTGAGTGTCTGTCACCTGCTCTCTGCCAGGAGAGTGACAGCTGCGTCAGCAGCATCTGCTTCTGGGAGTAGTTTTATTCCCAGAACAGGAATGTGCACCTGTGGAGAATATTCATGAAACACCATCTGTCCTAGTGCTCTGCAGCTCGCCCAGCCCTCAGGAAAGGGCTGGAACCTGCCTCACTGAAAGGCTGGGATTTGTCTCCTGCCTCAGGGCTGTAGGTAAGAGCTGAGGCTCTGTGAGGTGGGCAGCAGCAGGCCAAGCAGTGGAAGACACTCCAGGTCCAGTTTTGGTGTCTGATGTGGGATGGTCAGTTTGCCCAGTGTTCACTGAAGTTCTGTTGCAGAGATCCAAACAAGAAATTAACTTTGGATTTTTGCTAAAGGTGGGAGTATTTGAATCCTGTGTGTCTGCAGGGGGTGGGGAGGACTGGAGACAAACCTCTTGCCTTGAAGGCAAAAACAAAAGAAAAGTGCTGTGGTTGCCCAGCCCAAGCTAATGCTGCTCTGCCCCTGCCAGGTCATGGGTAAAGTGCCAACGATTTCCATCAACAAGACAGACGGTTGCCACGTGTACCTGAGCCAGAGCTCCCTGGACTGCGAGATCGTCAGTGCCAAGTCGTCGGAGATGAACGTCCTCATTCCCACGGAGGGAGGGGACTTTGTGAGTGTCTGTTGGGGAGTCCTGGGGGGGGCCTCGGGGGGTGCAGGATCTGCATTCTGAGCCCCGCAGGGAGTACCAGTTCCAGGGAGGTGTGGAGGGACAGTTTCTGGAGTCTGGTGGCTGCTCATCATTCACAGCTACTCCACCTGTGTGTGTATGAGGTTCTTGGTGTTTTGTGAGAGCTGCTCCATCCTTGGGATCTCCTGGGGGCCCAACGAGCAGTGGTGGTGGTACAGGAAGGGACACGGTGCATATCTAACAAGAGATGCCTAAAGCAGTGGGAGTAGTCACTAGTCTTAGTCATACACTGATTTTTGATCTGTTTTTACCCTCCAGACTGAATTCCCTGTCCCAGAACAGTTCAAGACAGTGTGGAATGGCCAGAAGTTGGTTACCACTGTGACGGAAATCGCTGGCTAAGCAGAAAAGCTCCAAGGCTCAAGCCCTCCCCTGGCCCTGCTGTGGGACAAATCTGCTTTCAGATGATTCTCTTAGATTTCTTGTACCTTTCTGCTCTCAAACTGCTTCTCTTCTACCCGAGAGACACAGCTACCTGCCGTCACTGAAATTCCTCGGCCTGGGGTTTGGGGTAGGTGGCGGGTGAGTTCTTGTCCACATCTCTTAGCAGGAAGGTGTATTTTCTCCCCCTTTGTCCCATCTAACTGCACCAATTGATCAGAGTGAACTTCACAGCCAGTTCTGGCAGTTGGCTTTTCAGAGTGTTGTTGGGTTTTTTTGTATTTTGCCTTTAAGCAAACTGTTCATGTGAGAGGAATGTTGTCCCCTTTTTAACAAGTAACAGTGTCTGTCGGAGCCCACAGGACCCAGTTGCTATGGCAGATGTCTTGAGAAGGTCCTGGAAGCTGCTACTTCCAGCTCTGTGTACCCGTTGGTGGCATTACAGGACCTGGGCATGGTTTTGTCGGACCAAAGGGCCGTAGCATCCCCCCGATTCCTCTTTCATCATTCCTACTAGCTCAGTGTATTTCTGATTGTGCCATGACAGGAGGCTTTCAGTACCCAGTGCCACAGGAAGGCTGCAGGGGGGTAACTGTGGTCACCTGGCAGCTTTGGAGCTGAGCACCTCTCATTCCATGAGCCCTCCAACTTCACAAGGGAACCTTTGCCCCAGGGCTTCCTTCCTGGAGCAGCTGAGCTCAGGTTCAGCCTGCCAGGACTGTCCCTTCCACAGAGGAAGGAGGGGCCTCCTCCATTCCAGGGCAGTAGTGCAGAGTTGTAAATACCCAACTTGGATCGAGTGGGTTTATCACTCTCTTCCTCATCTGCAATCACTCCCCATGAAGTGAATCCTCCCCTTTTCCCCTGTTGCTTGGCTCTTGATGTTGGTGGAAGCTCGTGGCCTCTGTTCCAGGGCCCTGGGGCAGGGGCATGGATCACACAGTACTGTATTGGCCCACAAAGGGAGCTGCACGTGCTTTGACCTCCATTTTTCCAACGCCTCGGGTGGCATAAGCATATCTTAAATGCTTTTCCTCTGTAAAGTGTCAATGTTCCTTTTCTCTAGTACAAAACTTACAAAAAATATGCAAATTTTTTTATTTTGAAACTGTCCTGTGACTTGTACTCGTCTTCTCCTGAGGCTTGTGAAAAAACCTTTCTTATGTACTTAAGATTATACAGAAAATAGAATAAAGTTAATGCCAACTTGCTCATTACTGTGGCTCTTGTGTGGTTTTGGGGGCCCACAGGAGCCCGGGTAGGACAAGAATCCCCTCTGTCTTGCTTTCCTCATTCCCTTTGAATAGTTTTCCATGGGGGGAAAAAGACTACTCAACTCCCCTCCAATCAGCATCAGTAGTCATCAAATCTCACCTTTTTTAGTTGGTTAAAGTTCTTTTTTGATTTCAGTTGTACAAAAGTGCATAAAACAAGCCATTAGTTGGAAACTGTTCAAGCTGTTACTCCCTGCTGAATCCCAAACCCTCCCTTTTCCCCTAAATTTGGCCCTTTTCCCCATCTGAAGGACTCCCCTGCACACAGCCAGATAAGTCTTGCTGATCCCTGCACTAGTGATTTGGTTAATACTGCCATTGTGTCCTGGGAGAACAGGTGACAGAGAACAAACCTCTGGCACAGCTGGCCCTTTGGCCTCCACCCAGGGACCAGACTGGCCACAGCTCCGAGGGCTTCCCCAGCCCCCCTGCAGGATGGAGTGTGTCAGAGACAGTGCAAGGCTCAGCCCACCCAGATGGGAGTGGAATTGCATCCAGACAAATCCTGCTCTCTTGCTGTGGAGCTGCTGAGCTAAACCCCCTCCTCCCCTGCCCCAGATCCCCCCACCTTGGACACACAAAGTGCTGTTGCACAGTAGCTTTAACTACAGCAGTAAACCCTCCCCCGTGCTCTCTAAGGAGCTTCACTGGAGGAAGGGGAGGATAGTGGTGTCAAACCACTCTTCTGAGAAGTGCAGGTGATCCCCTTCCACCCCCAGGAACACCAACTTCCCAGCTTTGTCCATCTCCTGCAGCCCCAGGCGATCCTGTGGAGACAAGTACGAGGCTCCACCTCTGCCCTTCAAACCATCTCCTCGGGGAGGGGGAAAAGGAATTTTGTGTGAATCCTTGAACAGGAGCAGAGCTCATTAAACACACCCTGAAGGGGATCCTAAGCCAGCTGCCATTCCCAGTGCCAGAACTGGCTGGAGAGGAATGCCTTCGCAAAGAAACAGCTACTGGCAACAGGAGGCAATGCCCCAGGAATGGCAGAGATGGTGAGAAGAGCAGAGCTGGGGGGTTTGGAGCTCTTGAAGGCCTCAGGACACAGGAGTGGGAACAGCAGAAGGCCCCCAGCACTTACCTCCTTGTACAGCGAGGTCTCCTGCAGCGGGACGGTCTCCTTGGCTTGGCCACTTTTATAAAACCCAAACCACTGCACGATAAGAACAACGGAAGAGCTGCTGAAGGGCTCCCAGGAGCCAAGCAGGCTTCCACCATGTGTGCCAGGCCTGTGTTTGTGCCCAGCCTGCCCCTCACCAGCCTCCAGTTCTGCCACCAAAAGACAAAGCAGAAACAAGTCCCAGAACAGCACCCAGAAGTGGCTCCTCCCTTGCCTTCCTCACCTCGGAGATCGGGGGGTCCACCATGGTATCGTTGAGGAATTTCACCATCACAAACTTCTTCAGAGCCATCAGGTTCTTCTTGTAGGTCTCATTGATGCCCTGAATGGAAGCAAGAGAACAGATCCAAGCCCTTGGAAAGCCCAGAGACAGGTCAGGGCAACTGCTCCAACCTGCCCTTCCCCTGCACAGGAAGCCCTGGGCTGACCAGCCTGGAGGGTGGGAATGTGCCACGTGTCACCAATCCTGTGGCATTCAGGTTCCTCCCCAGGCTGGAGAGGGGATGGGCCTCTCCTGCCTTCCAGGGGAGGGAGGGGCTGCACCCCCTAGAAGGTGGTCTGAGCATAGGGCAGGTCTGCACCAACCCCTCCAGAGGGGCTCAGTGACACGGGAGCTGCTCCGCCACACACACATCTCACTCATCAATCTACCAGCAAAAATACTTCAGGATTCAGGGCAGGAAGTTCCCTTGGAACTCCAGCAAAGCTGCTGCCAAGGAGAACCAACATGAATGAAGTCGCTGCTAAAGCTTCTGCTCTCCTGGTCACATCCTCCTCCTCCTCACCCTCTCCTGGTTGATGTCAGCCAAAAAGATGCTGTATTTCCTGTAGTCCTCCTCCTTCAGTGGGTCATGCCAATACTCTGCTTGTACCAAGCTGGCGAGGAGAGAGGCCAAGGATGAGAGGGGAGCCCCAGAGCTGCCCCCGAGGCAGCCCAAGGACTGTACTCACTGCTCCTGCACAGCCTGCGTGTAGGCTGCCAGGTCCAGGGTCTTCCGGATCCAGTCGCAGAGGTGGGAGCTCTCCCCAGGACAGCGTGGGAAGCCATACACGCCTGGGGAGGGAGAGGTGGGACAGCTCAGGGAGCCCAAATGAAAGCCCTTAATCCCTCTGGCAGGTAAAGAACCACCTCTTAGAGGGCAGGAGCAAGACTTACCCAGGGGATCAGGCAGCCTTTAATCCTGCAATCCCATTAGACAGCCCTGCTGCCCCAGGGACTGGTGAAGAGAAGGGATGGGGAATGCTGAGCCCTGTCCTGCCCACCTGGGCTGTTCCCAGGAGGACTCAGGATGGTTCCCTACAAGTCTTCCCACTACACTACAAAGCCATGGAACTTCTCAGGGGAAGAGTGTTTGAAATTCATTGCCAGCCACTCTTAACTGTGCACCCCTTAAACTCCATTTCATACCTCCCTTTCCTCGAGTCTTTGGCCTTCCAGATGCTGAATGCAAAATACCCCTGTGGCCCAGGGGATTTCCTTTCACAAAGGCCTTAAACTGGAGAAAGTTCTCCCGAAATAACTAATCCAAGGGCTCCCAAGGCATATAAGAATTCTACCCAATGAGTCATCTGCTTACAAGGTCCCTTCTCACTGCCAGTTATGCAAGACAAGACAAGACAATGCAGTGTCTGACACTGATGACAGGCCAAAGCAGATCACCAGATCCAGACAAAAGCAAAGGGACAGTTTAATTCAGGAGAAAATGATCAGAGTTTAGGAAGAGGCAAAACCCCCCCAATCATTCCTCCTGCCACCAGGAGCCCTCCCCTGCTTCCCAGTGGCCAGGAGGTGTCACAGCTGAAGGGGACACTACCTTGGTGCTGTCCCCCGACGGAGATCAGGTTGAGCATGGGAGGAGAAGGGCACCTCTGGGCCACGGCCCTCCTGGGGGGAAGGGGGAGGGCTGAGCTCAGCGTGCCCACCCACGGGCACTGCCTCGCGTGCCAAGGCCAAGGAGCTGCTCCTGCGTGGGCACTTGAGCAAGGTTTGCAGAGAGAATTAACCCTCCCTGCACCAGAAGGGCCCCAGGCAAACAGGCTCTGGGTGCTCCTGCCCGTAGGAAGGAGCCTGGCCCTTCTTGGCACTTCTGCAGGGCTCTAAATCTGCAGCTGGAGCCACGAGCAGCCCCTGGAGATGGGGCAGGAGTGCAGACTTACAGGAACTGCCCTCCCTGGGAGAAGCCCATGGCGTTGTAGCCTCCCTGCAGGCGAGGGTCGGCGGCGAGCTGGCTGCAGACCTCCCTCACCTGCTGGTTCACGTTCAGGAAGAAGCTGTTCTCCATGTCCTGAGGGATTAGCAGATTACAACGTGCCATCTGTACCCCGATGGTATTTTCAACTCTGCAAATAGTTCTGGGCTTGAAAGAGGACCTGAACTCTCGCAGTGATGGAAGTGAAACTCCCCTTTTGAGATTTCCCTTCACCACAACTTTGTTCCTCCTCTGGCAAACCTGTCTCATGACAGTTCCCCAAACTTCACAATTTGAGTTCCCTCAAATTTTGTATGTATCTATATATATATATAAAATCGAATTTATAGATGTATTAAAAAACCCTCAAACTTTATCCATCTTCTCCAGAACCCAGAAAACTACAGACATTGCACATTATCCTGAGAGATTATTTAGAGAGACCCCACATAAAACTCCCAGAGCCCACAAAGGTGCAGAAAGCTCATTTATTGCACTGAAGTGAAGACACAGCTACAAATCAGGGCTGGCTCTGCTTTGGCACAGCACCTCTCACATGCATTACCTGCGGTGGTCAGAGTGTGCTAATCACTGGATTTGCATATTAATCCAATTTAGATCAGGGATTTGGTTTCCCCCAGCTCTTTTCTGCAGGGATTAGCTGGACTTTACTGGGTTCTACCTGTCAGAGCTGTTCATTTCACCGAGAATAAAAACACAGCGGGGAAAGCCCAGCCCGGATCCCGCGGAATCCCGTTCACACCGGAGCCTGCAGCAGCCCCAGCGCCCCGGGCAGCACCCCCCGCGCCCGCCGGTACCTGCATGAGGCTGTTCCCGATCTTGAGGGACAGAACGTAAATCCCGGGGATGTTTTTCTGCACCAGTTTCTGCACGTAGCCCATGCTCAGCGGGTTGCAGCAGCTGTCTCCTGGAACACGGGGCGCGCCGTCACTGCGCGGGCCGGGCCTCATCTCCACAGACACACCGCGAGCCGCCGGTGCCACCGGGCCGGGAGCGGGGCCGGCGGAGGAGGGTCGGCACCCCCGGGGGACACCGGGCGCGGGGGAACACCGGGCGCAGGCCTGCTGGGATCCCCGCCGACCCCCGCGCCCCCCTGCCGCTCCCGGAGGGCCCCGACTCACCCATGCCGTGCCAGATGACCAGGGGCGCGGCGGCGGACGCGGGGCCCGGGCCCAGGCCCAGGCAGAGCCCGAGCAGCGCCGGCACCGCTACCCTGAGCGCCGCCATCTTGCCCGGGCACATGACTCGCCCGCGGCGCCGCGCCGGGGGCGTGGCCTCGGAGGGGCGGAACCAATTAGGGGCGGGGTCTCGCGGCGGGGGCGTGGCCGGGCCGTGTCCCCCACGCGGGTCGCGGTTTCGAGTCCCCGCGTCGCTCCATCCCCAAATGACCCATTATCGTCGTATATGACGAGTTTTCCGTTATTATCAATAATTAGCAGTTATTCTTGTTGCTGTCGTTGCCGCTGTCCATTATTTGTGCATTTGACGCGTTTCCCGTTAGCAGCGGCGATTTCCCGCGGGCATCCCCGTTGCCATGGCANGGGGGAGCCGCGGGGACGGGGTGGGCGCGGGGCGGCAGGGGGGAGCGGCCGCGGGGCGGCGGGCCCGCCGTGCTCGGGTGTGCACCCCCGGTCACCCCCGGTGTGGTTTCTCCGCAGCAAGACCAAGGTGAGAAGGAGAACCCCATGCGGGAGCTGCGGATCCGCAAACTCTGCCTCAACATCTGCGTCGGGGAGAGCGGCGACCGGCTGACCCGCGCCGCCAAGGTGCTGGAGCAGCTCACGGGCCAGACGCCCGTGTTCTCCAAAGGTGAGCGCCAGCGTGTCCCGGCCGTGTTCCCGGCTGTGTTCCCGGCTGTGTTCCCGCTGTTTTCCTCCCTCTCACGGGTGCAGGGGCAGCGCGGCCCTCAGGAAGGGGCCCTGATGTGGGTCCTGCCGGAGAACCGAGGGCCTTAAACACTCAGGGGCTGGCGGGGCGTTCTGTCAGGTCAGTTCTGCCTCCAGACGCTGCTGCTGCTCTGCCGACATCCCCGAGGAGGGGCTGCCTCGGCCCTCGTTAATTCCCTTTCATTTTGGAGTGCTCCGGGTGGGAGTTCTCCGGGTGCCCCCTGAGTGTGGTTGTCGCTGCCCACAGCCCGGTACACCGTGAGGTCCTTTGGGATCAGGAGGAACGAGAAGATCGCTGTTCACTGCACCGTGCGCGGGGCCAAGGCAGAGGAGATCCTGGAGAAGGGGCTGAAGGTGAGAATTTGGGCTGGATCTTTGGTTTCTGGAAGAACAAAACTTCTCCATTCCGACTGGAGGGGTGTGTGCTCGGAAATGTTGTACGTCATGTAGGTACAGGTCAGTCATGGACACAGTGTGATACCTGGACTGGAATGTTCACAGTTTCGTTGTCTGGTGTTTCATCCTTTTTTACGAGCTCGATTTTGGGGGGATTACTCTTTGCTGCTGGAATTTATGAGCAGGCTGAGGGAGGAAAATCTTAGTGATGAGGATTTAGTAGCATGTGAGCAGGTTGGGGGTCTGGTGGTAGTTGGCAGAATGCAGGTACTTGTACTTGTTACTCCCAGACAGGAACAAAACAGTGACCAACAATCAACCTTTCAGGTGCGAGAATACGAGCTGAGAAAAAATAACTTCTCAGACACCGGGAACTTTGGCTTTGGAATCCAGGAGCACATCGATCTGGGCATTAAATACGACCCCAGCATTGGTATCTACGGCCTGGACTTCTACGTGGTGAGTATTCCCTGCTCCCCTGAGCTGCTGGGCCTGTGGCAGAGCTCTGGGAGGATGACTGGCTCCCATGGACTTGCTGCCAAGTGGTGGAAGATATTTCTAACCTGAGATTCCCAGGGCTGCCCTAAAACCCCTGATTTATGAAAAGTCTCAGAAAGGTTCTTCAGAAGCAAATGCTATTGCTCTGACTGCAACTCTGGGGGATAGCACTGGAGCAGCTGTGCTGGGTTTGGGGAGGGAAAGAGCAGCAGTGCCTCAGGCAATGAGGCATCACTGGTGTGGAAATTCCAGGCTTCCCTCCTAGAGGACTGTTTAGTTTAAGAAAACCAATAAATGCCAGGATGCAGCAGTGTTGGTCTCCTCCTCAGGTGTTGGGCAGGCCGGGCTTCAGCATTGCAGACAAGAAACGCAGGACTGGCAACATCGGGGCCAAGCACAGGATTGGGAAGGAGGAAGCCATGCGCTGGTTTCAGCAAAAGGTAAAGGCCCTCTTTATTTTTCCATCCCGAGGATTTCCAAGCAAAGATCAGCAAAATGCCTCAGGGAAGAGCTGCAGGAAGTTACCAGGCAGGGGAAGATCTTGATTGGTGCTTAAATCATGGATTTTTCCTGTCCCAGAGCAGCAGAAGCTGCATTTGAACATGAGTGCTGTTTGTGCTTTTTTATTTAGTGTGTGTGCTGCACTGACAGAGCAGCTCTTGCAGCTGATACTGGACGTATCAGCTCTTGTGTAAAGAGGCCCACACAGTTTTTGAGGTGTTACATTCACATGGATCATGAGCAATGAGGCAGGGTTAGGATTTGTTGACCTGACACAGCTCTTAGCTTAGCTCCAGACCTGGGGGATGGAGTGATCCAAATAAAACAAGTCCTTGGGGTCCACCTAATGGATAATTGGATAATGAATGGGAGCTGCTGAAAATGGGTTGGAAGTCTCAGAGGTGGGGTCTGCTGATAGTGTTTGAGGTGGAAAGGATGGATGGCCTGTCATACCCTGCACAGGGAGGGCTCCAGCCTGCTCGTGCTGAATCCCTTCCCTCTCCTCCTGCCTGGTTTTGCTACTGTGGCACAGTTACCTACAGAGCCCAAAATCTGGGACTGTAAAGGGGACGAGAGTGGTTCTGATCAGGCCAGCCTGTGAAGGGTGGGGCTGCTGAGCAGAGAGTAAATGCTTATCTAAGAACAGCCCCCTTGGGCATTCCAGCACAGCAGCAGGTACAGAGGCAGTTGGCTCAGGAAAACTGGTGGACCTGACCTGGTGATGGCTTGGAATGACTGTGGTGACTCAGTTTTCTGCACACCAACACTTTCCCTTTACCTGATGGTGATTTCTCACTTGGTTCTTTTCTTTTTCTTTCCTCATAGTATGATGGCATCATCCTTCCGGGTAAATGAGCAGTTCCTGTTACCAAAAAAGTAAATAAAATTTTTTAACCCCTAACTTGTGTTGTGAATTTTGTGGGGGCTCCTCTAGGCTTGGGAAGCTGCTGGGAGTGAGGGTCACTCACACTCAAAAGCCAGCAGAAGGACCTGGGGTGACCAGTTCAGTGAGCAGGTGAAAGGAGGGAGGAAAAGTGAACAACAAAAATCCAGCTTTTGAATGGTCCCAAATTCCATTTGGAAGTCCAGTCTGAAACCTTGCAGTGACCACACCCCCTCTGAGGGAACAAATCTGGCCAGAAATAGCTGTGGCTGTGCTGTCTCACATGTCTGGGGCCTTTTATTGCGCTTGGCCACAAAGATCAGGTTTCTTTAGACTGAGTAATCAGCTGCTATTTAGCACTGGGAGAGAAGGGGCACATTAGGAGACTCCAGCAAAAACAGCGAGAAAGGAGGTTTAGTAAAAGTCTCTGCCAGGAAGGAGGGTTCAGGGCTGAGCTGGAATGGGAGAGCAGCAGTGTCAGCCCAGTTGAGGGCAAAGCAGAGGGAGCAAAGTCCCAGCACTTGAGCCATCCCTGGAATTGTGGTGTTCCACGAGGCTACCCCAGTTTACACCACGGAGAGCTCGTCTGTCACCGTGTCATATCCTGGAGTGGGTGTCAGTCCTGAAACTGGGACACAAATGCTGCTCTTGCCCTGTGTTTGGATAGGAAACAGTTTCTGATGCAGCTCAGCACTGGGAGAAGGAACTGGGATTTACCCTTTCAGAGCAGCAACAACTCGGATATTTTCAAACATACAATATGTTCAGACTATCCATTCCTTGGGAAAATTTACTGTTTCAGTTTTTCAGCTGGATTCAAAGTGAAAAGAGGGGTTAAATATTAGAATTTCATAGGAAATAAAAAATATTTTTTCCAGGTTTTCTCACCAGGTCCTTCAGACGGAGCCAACAGCAGGACCTACACTGGGTGACACTGTGTCTTCAGAAAGTTATTTCAGGATTATTTTCTCTAATCTACCCAGACAGAGTCCTTCTTCTTTACCTGCTGGTGCCTCCAGCCCTGAGTTCAGGGTCTGAGTCACAGCAAACTCCAAGCCAACCTGGAAAACAACACTGCAGCTCTAGGCACTGTTCTGCTGCTAATAATTCCCCCAGCCCCATTTTAGAAAGCATCAGAGTCTTTACCTAAGACATTATTCCCATTATTCAGCAGTTCCTGCACCCCTGTCAGATCCTGGCAGGTAAGCCCTGTGACTCACCAAAGGGTGGCTATGCTCTTACCTTGCTCTCAGACTGGTTAGTCCAGGGTGGAAGCTCTGCCTGCACTGGGATTTGCAGGTTGAGGCACAGAGACCCTCAACCTTCACCATGCAACATCCTCCTCCCCTCTGCCCCCGGCCAGCTGATTGCTGTGTCACTTCTACATTTACAGCAGGCTTTGGGGGAGGCGAGGGGGTAGGAATGAGGTCAGTGGGGGGCAGGAAAGGGCTGGACTCAGGTCCAGACTCCAGCCTGAGAAGGGTTGGACTCAAGCAGCATTCTTGGGGCGTCCATAAACTAACACCACAAGTTCCACCTCACCACGAGGCAGAACTTCCTTCCGTGGAGGTGGCACAGCCTGGACCAGCTGCCCAGGGAGGGCCTGGAGGATCCCTGTGTGGAGACATCCCAGACCCACCTGGACACGTCCCTGTGTCACCTGCTCCAGGTGTCGCTGCCTGGGCAGGGGGTTGGAGTGGACGGTCCCCAGAGGCCCCGGTCCCTCTGTGTTGGCCGGTCCCGGTGCCCGCGGTGTCCCCTCAGGGCGCGGGGGGGCCATGGTGGCCCCGCTCCCCTCAGCTCCGCCCTGCCCGCACTCAACATGGCGGCCCCGCTCCCCTCAGCTCCGCCCTGCCCGCACTCAACATGGCGGCCGCGCGCCCGGCCCGGTCTAGCTCGCGCCGTTTCCGCTTCCTGTCCGCAGCCAAGATGGCGGTGGGGCCGCGCTGTGTGCCCGGTGGGCGCTGAAGCCGCTTCCGCCGCCCGGCCCCGCCAGCAGCAAACATGGCGGAGTCGGTGCTGGAAGTCGTGGGCCGGCTGCCGG
>VWZG01013003.1:0-33554 GCA_013396735.1 Grallaria varia | reverse complement strand
CCGCCGAGTGCCGGGGCCGCGGGGCGAGGCGGGCGGGCGGCCCGGGGGTTGGCCGCGGTGTTGACCGCGGTTCCGTGTGGGGGGGCCCTGTCGGGGGTGCCGCCGTGGCAGTGACGGGTGGGGGGCCCTGTCGGGGTCCCGTGTGGGTCCCGCGGGGCGCGGCCGGGCGGGCACCGGGAGCGCTCGCCGGAAGAGCCTTTCCCTGGTGACGTGTGGGCGGCGGAGCAGCCGCGGGGCCCGGGGGGCAGGAGGGCACAGGGAGGGGCAGGAGGGGCTGGGAGATCAGGAAGGAGGGGCGAGGGGTCTCAGCTGGGGGGTGTCAGGAGCCCCCCAGGGGTGGGCCGGGGCTCGGCGTGTCTCCGGTGCCGCTGCCGAGCTGTGCCCGCTCGGTGTGCCGGCGGTTCCCCCGCCCCTCCTGCTGCGCTGCCGTGGGTTCTGACGGGTGGGCTCGCGGCTGAGCTCGGGCCCGCTGTCACCCCCCGCTCCGGCATGTCCCGTGTCACAGGGACAGCATCTCCGGTGGCTGCTCGCGGCGGTTGGGGCCGTGTTTTAGGCAGTCCGGGTGGCCGCGGAGGCTGGGCGGGCGCTCTGTGCTCGGCTGGCTCTGTTTCGCTGAGACAAACACCCGCAGAATTCTCTTTCCAAGATCTCCCAGTACCCAGGAGGAAGAGCGGACGGTCAAGTGCTGACCCTTTGAAATGGGAGCCCCAGTACCGGCTCCAGCCTGGCCGGGGGTGATAGGATGGGGTCAGGTTACAATTCTCACCCTGCCAGCCAGGAGCAGAGCAGGGTTGAACCGGTGGAGCCCCAAATGGAACCGAGGGACTGCTAAGGAGCCAGTTCCAGGGGGCGTGGGCTCCGTGCTGCTGAGAACACAGGCGAAGATTCAAATGCTGCCCTGAGAATTAGTGCTGCTGCCTCCTGAGCCTCGTGCCAGCCTGGGGCAGGCAGTGCTCGTGTATGCTCTGGGGCACTGCGAGTCTTGGGGCAGTGTTTGCACAGCCTGACTCTTTCTCCAGTGACCTCGTGGCATAAAGTCATTCCTTGCTCTGTTGATCCTGTGCGGTTTTGCAAGGGCAGGGACGGGAGGTAAAGCAGGGCAGTGACTTCAAAACCTTTCCCCTTCCCCAGCAGAAAGGCCCTGTAACCTGTACTCTTTATTTCTGGTGCCTTTCCAACTATATCCTTGAAAGCATTAGTGTTTTTAAGCTTGAATTCAGTTGCCGTTCCATTGTCTTGATGGACCTTCCTGTGCCAAAAAGTTTACCTCATGAGCAGGACACATGCAGGGCACCCCTGGGTGCTGCCCACACCTTGCACCACTTCCACTCTTCACTTTTCTTGCCTTGTCCTTTGAAAATATTTTATCAGGAATGTGAAAGAACAATATTTGCCCAGTAGCATGTTCAACTCATTGCCTCGCTGAAAGGTGTTAAGTAGTATTATTTGGTTTAGGTGAAAACTGGCACAGAACAGTGTGAGGGAAAGTTTGGATTGCGCTGTAATGGTTTGGAAAGTCTTTTTTTTTTCCAGCAGAGAAGGTACAAACTCTGCTGCAGGACTGAGGGAAGAAAGCAGAGAAGGAAAACATGAATAAGAGCATCTTCACAGAGAGGAAGCAGCCAGGCTGTGCTGGAGTAATTTGATATTAATCCGTGTTTTTAGTGTCGTAACGGTCTGGATGAGTTTTAGACTAAGAAAACAGTCCACCCATGTTCAACAAAACCTGATTGGAGCTGGAACTAAGGGAAGTTTGGGAATTGTTTCCCTTGATGTGTTGACTGCTCTGGGTGTGGAATAGCACAGCTCTCGGTGAGATGTGTTCTGGATCAAATGTGTGGGTCCCCTTGTCTCAAACCACATGGAGAGCAGCATTCCCACTGAGAACAGCACTTTTCTTCCTGGAATTCAGCCCTGAAGGCAACAAATAACTAAAGAGCTGTGGGAGATGCTATAGCAGGGGTATAGCTAGAAAATAATTGGGAGGCTTTGAGGAGACCAGAACAAATCCTCCCTTGGCTCTCAGTCTCATGGTGGGATTTTGTAAGCTCTGAAACAACCTTTCTAGGAAGTTAATCAGCTTGTAGAGCTGCTGTTGTCCTGTTTGACATTTCCTGTCTAGTACAAAATCCATCCTTCTTCCCCTTCCAGTGGATCTTTGTGCACACTAGTCCAAACTCCCTTATTACCAGTGCCGGAGGATCTTGGCCTTCCTGGAGGGATCCTGACTCATGAACTGTGGCAGGTCCTGCCTGTCTGAGGGAAGGCTGGGCTATGTCTTTGCTGTCTCTGCTTTGATGGCTTCAGTTGCCAGTGCACTTGTTGAGCAGCTGTGCTGGCAAGGTAACAGTAGTTACTCTTGGTATCAGTGTTTCAGTCTTCTAAAACCAGAAAACCGAAACCTTCTGTCACAGTTATTGAGTCCTAAATATAAAGGAGTGGTTTCTAGTGAACAGGAACTGTTCTGGTTTGCTGATGCCAGGTGAACCCTTCTCTCGGTGTCGAGGAGGGTTTTCTCTCTTGAAAGCAACAGCACTCTTAAAATAGGTTAAAAGAACTCATTTCCTTCATAAAGGAAACTTGTAAAGCTCTCAGATCCTTGCACGGTGGACATGGGGGTGACTGGAATGGCTGAGGCTGACGGTGCTGATTTGAGCACGAGCACAGTGTTTTAAAGAGAAGATCTGGCTCAGGGGCAGCCCTTTGTATGGCATATAGCATAGGAGTGCTGAGCAAAGCTGGGGCTGTATAGGGGCTATAATAATGGGAATGCTGATGAGGCTGGACTGTGGCTATAGCTGAGCTGTGGGAAATAATGTGAGGGGCAACAGTGCTGTCAGATGTGTTCTACCATGTGCTGTAGCTACAGAGTCAACAGACGTGGGTGAAGCAATGTCCCAAACCACCTGGGTGCCAGAGGTACAAGTACATCCCATTCACCTTGGATCCCATAATCATTAGAATTGGAAAAGAACTCCCAGCCCATCGAGCCCAACCTGTGACCGATCCCCACCTTGTCACCCATACCAGAGCACCCAGTGCCATGTCCAGGCCTTCCTTGGACACTTGCAGCCTTTTCCAATGCGTGACAGCCCTTTTAGTGAAGAAATTCTTCCTGAGGTCCAACTTGAACCTCCCTTGGTGCCACTTGAGGCCATTTCCTCTTGTCAAGCCCCTGCAGCTCATTGCTGGGGTGCTTGTTGGAGTCCCTGTCCCTTGGGGTGGATGTCGGTGCTGACAGGGCCATGCTTGGGGTGCGTGGAGGAAAAGACTTCCCTGGTGTTTGGTGAAGGGAAGTGAGTGGGATGAGGGACAGTGGCTGTGGGTGAGATCAGGTGCCTTTTTAGCACCTGAGAGGAGAGAGACTGTCAGCAGCACTGGCCCAGTGGAGGTCAGCAGAGGAGACAGGGGTTCCCCTCTTAGATCTTTAAAAGCATCTAGAAATCTTCCTTCCCCGTTTTTTATGTTTGTTCCCACCTGTTTTGCCAAGGGTTGCAATTCCAACACCACCTTTTGAGAGTCACAAGATTCCGAGTCCTTCCTTCCTCTTGCTGTTGTGTCTGTTCCTGATGCTTTAAGCAAGATTTAAGTTGCAGCCCCGTGTGAGGAAAGCATTAATATCCAAGTGTGTTATAAGACTCTCAGATGGGTTCTCTTAGGCAAAGAGATGATAATTTCTTTACAGTTGGCCCTCGTGTTCAGCTTTTCAGGAGCTCTTTTGGAGCCAGACAGCAGCTGGCAGCCACTTGGATCTTTCTAACAGGCTCTCAGGGAGTGCACAATTTTCCTCCTCCCTAATCCCTGTCTGTGGTTCCGTGTGACAATTCTGAACACTTTTCCTCTTGTCTCCACAGCTGCTGAAAAGTCTGAAGAGGCTCTCGGAGTTGCCCATCACAGTTGACATTCTCGTGGTAAGAGCTGTGAAATCTCTCAACTCTTTCATCGTGTCTGTCAAGTTACAGGATGAGTGTTTTCCATGGAAATGCTGCTTTCCCTGGAGCAGGGCGTGTTGCCTTGGCCACCTGCTCCAGCCTGGTGTCACAGGCCTGATGGTAGTCAGGTTCTGGAAGTGCCAGGCATGGGAAAGGAGCATGTCAGAGCAGGGGGAGGACAGTTTGTCATCCTCAGTTCTTCCAAAAGCTTAAAACGAGAGTCAGAGCAGATCCCAATGATAAATTGGCGTGAAATTAGGAAGTGCTAATCCTTAAAACTATTGATGGCTTCTGTCTTCAAGTTTATCAGCTGTCATGGCAAATACAGCTTGGTTGATTAGTACAAAAAATTAGACTAAGGTAGAATTTAGTCTTTGATTTACATGTTGTGAATGACAGTGTCAGCAGGAAACAAAATAAATGTGCTGTCTTTGCTATTAGATCAAGGGGTTTTATTCCAGTAGGTGGTGACTTCACTGGCTCTGTAGGAAGTTTAGCAGGGGTGAGAATGCCTGTTTTGCTAAGATGGATTCATGTCTTGGCTCTCTCCTGAAGGAGACAGGTGTTGGGAAGACTGTGAACAGCCTACGGAAACACGAGTTCGTGGGAGACTTTGCCAAGGACCTGGTGGCCCGGTGGAAGAAGCTGGTGCCCGTGGCCCAGGAGGCAGAGCGGTGAGTGAACCTCGTGGGTGAGCTTTGGGGTGTTTGTGCAGGGGAGATCACAAACCTCTCTGGCCAAGGAAACAAGGTGAAGGCTCTGGAAAAACTCCTCTAATGCAGATGTCCAACTCTGCCGGGGAGGGTTTTGCCTTGTTTTGGCCCAAACTTCCTGCCTTTGCTGGCTGTGGGGCCCTGGGTGCTGACAGTTGCAGTTTCGTGTGGAAGGAGGGGACCAGTTTTCAAGAATGTGATGAAGAGTTGAACAAGAGATGCCAGAAAAGTGCCTTAAATAAAGCAAAAGATGCAGTTTGCTTGCTTCCCATTTTAGGGTGCTGAAGGCAGGAAGTTCTAGGCCCAAGTAAAGGAAGTGGCTTGCTTTGAAAGAAGGCTGTAATGAGCCAAAATCCCCTGGAAACTGGGAGTTCCTGACAGCAGGCAGGTTGCAGTAACAAAGCTGTGTTGAACCCAGCAATGAGATCAAATAGGTCTGAGTGATAAAGACCGAGTTGCTAATGGGAATTTCAAGGACTGGTATCCCTGTGTGCGGAACTGGGGTCATTCCCCATGGGCACCAGACAGCCAGGGAGAAGGTTATGTACACATCTGTCTCTAGTCCTAATAAAAGTGCTTAATCAATTCTTGCACTTGAAATGCAGTTTTTAAGTCCCTGAATGTTGCCATGCCTGAGAAAATTAGTGACATTCTTACCACAAAACTACCAAAATACAGCCTCAGTCTTCTAAAGAGATGTTCCAGTTCACATGGTCTGTAGGGAATGGCTCTTCTCATTCACAGTGGGAAGTTCTAGTCTAACTACTTTGTTTTCTTCTCCCTTCAGAAATAACCTGGACTCTGAAGACCGTGACTACGAGAGGAGCAGCTCCAGCAAAAGGCATCAGGAGTCCTCCCTCAGGGAGGATGAGGAGCCTGACCAAGATTATTCAGAACCCTTCCAGCCATCGTGCAGCCAATCCTACAGCCCAGATCATAGGGAAAAGAAGTCCAAAAGGTATCCCAGGCCTGAGAGAGCCCACGAGACTTATGGCTACAGCAGCCACCAGGGGAAGGGTTGGGGCAGATCATCTCCAGTGCTCTCTTCAGATCAGGAGTACTCGGACTGTGGACAAGCCGTGTCACCTGGGCTGAGTGAGAGCCCTCAGGACATGGACACAGACCCTTACGCCTCTGAGGAGCAGGAAGAGCCCCCAGTATTTCATCGGAAAGCCAGCAAAGGCCACAGCCTCCAGGAGAAGCCGGGGGGAGGCCGGAACTCCAGCGACTTCTGCGACAAAGGGAACACGAGTCGCAGCAAAGAGCACAAATCTCACAAGAAGCAGCGGCTGGACAGCAGAGGGGATGAGAGGACCTCTGCCTTCAGCCCAGAGAGATTGCACAAGACCTCCCTTAAAGAGCAGCTCCGAGAATCCCCCGCGGCAGCCACCAGCAAGGAGAAGCATAGGACGTCAGATGGCACCAAGAAGGAGAAGAACCGAGAGAGCAGCAACTCCAAAAAAGAGAAGTTGCACACGTTGCCACCCTTGGAAGAGTCTCTGGACAACCACGTTAAGAAGCAGAAGCATCGGGACTCTGACAAAAGCAAATTGGAAAAGCCCAAGCCGAGCCTGGAGACCTCCAGCGCGGAGCGGGAGAAGCGAAAAGCTGAGGCTGACTCAGCAAGTAGGATCAAGGAAAAGGGGGGTTCTGGGAGCCAAAAATCCTCAGAGGGGAAGCGCAAAATCTCCGATGTGGACAAAAAGTCAGTGGGTTTTTCCTCAAATTCTGGGGAAGGGGAGGCGGAGGACGAGTTTGAACAGCCTACGATGTCCTTTGAGTCGTATCTCAGCTACGACCAGCCCCAGAAAAAGAAAAAGAAGGTGGTCAAACCCTCAGCTGGGGAGAAAGACCGAGGGCACAGCAAACAGAATGGATCCAAAGCCAGCACCAACAGCTCGAGCTCGAGTCAGAAAAGTCCAAGCCACAAGAGAACAAGTGAGAAAAAGGCAGAGAAGAAACCTCCAGAGCCTCCTAAACCAAAGAGGGTAAGGTTTGGAAGGATGTGACAGTGACAAAGATGTTGGGATCAGCTGCTCTCGGCCCTCTGCCATCTGGGACTTGTTAGTTTTCCCCTTGGGTGAAGAGGGAGGGGAGGAAAGGAATGCAGTGAGTGGTTTTAATGTTTATTATTTTGTGTTTGTTCAAAAATGGGGGGAGTAAAAGAGAAAACCTTCAGCTAAATACTCATGTGGAAGAGTGTTGGATGTGACACACTTGTCAAACAGGCAGAGCATCTGTAGAGGTGAGTCAGAGTACACCCCAGTGCTCAGTGCATTTCCTGCTGATGGGGTTCCCGTGTCTCCCCTCTCAAGTATTTATGCTCCAAAATTTTTTTATCTATATTGGTGCTACAGTTTTGTCAATGAAACCTGTTAGTGTCCATAAATGGGAGAAGCTTATTCCAGAAGACAAACCTTCCCTTGTGACAGCTTGGAAAATGAGCAATATTTCTGTTCCTATTCATTGTCATAGGGGTGCCAGGGTTTGGTGTATAAATAGGGACTAATATGTAAAACCTTTACTGTTTCATCTTTTTATTGAACTTTGAAGCACTTGGCCCTTCAAAAAGTGTTTTTTGTAATGTTAACAGCATTTTAAATTCTACTTTGCCATTCATTCCAAGAAGTGCCTCAAAGTTTTCAGTTTCCCTCAGTTTGTGACATTCACTTCTCTACCACTGCAGAGTTTTTTGCAGGAGGAGAAGAGGAGGCAGAACAGGTAGATGAGTGTTTGAGATCAAGGACACATTTCTGCTTGTCCTGGGTAGGTTAAAGATGTGGATGGCTCTTACTGGAGGAAGCTGAGTGATTCAGATCCCAAATTTTGGCTTCTTCATATTGACAGCCCAGACAGAGCCACCCCCTGAGGCGGTTTCCTAGTGGGAACTGATCAGCATTGAGTGGTTTATTCAAAATGTGCAAAAAAATGGAGTTCAGTGCTGTTGGGATGTCACATTCTCCTGTATTCCTGTCTCACCTGCATGGGCACCCTCTCATTCCAGATAATCTTAGATGTGGTACCAACGTTACCAGACATCCCACTGCCCCCCATCCAGGCCAATTATCGTCCTCTTCCCTCCATCGAGTCCATTGCCTGCTCCCAGACAAAAAGGAAAGGTATGTTGGGCAGGAAAACAGGGCTGGAATGAGCCAGTTTGTGGGAGAGAGCAGGAGTGGATGCTGGTTGGGTCCTGGTCTTTCTGTTGGGGTCTGCCCAGGGTCCAGGAAAAAGCAGCTGCTTCCCCACGTGCTCCAGCAGAAATACGGAAAATCCTTTGCTGAGCCTTCTGTGGGGTTTGGGCTCTGGACTTTCCCTTCCCGAGGGAGGTTGCAGGTCTCTTGGAGAAGACTTGGGTCAGTGCAGTTTGTGTCTCTGTGGTGTTCATCTGGGCTCTTCCCTGCTCTGTCCCCTCCGCAGCGGTGTCCTCTCCAGCTGAGGAGAGCGAAGCAGGTTTCACGGGCCGACGGCTGAACTCCAAAATGCAGGTGTACTCGGGCTCCAAAACTGCCTACCTCCCAAAGATGATGTCCCTGTACCAGCAGTGCATCAGGGTGCTCAGCAACAATATCGACTGTGAGTACCTCTGCTCCTGCTGCCATGCAGGTACACTGGGATTTTGGCAGCTTGGCTGTGTCAGTCCCACCAACACTGGGCCCAGGGTGTGGGAACACCTGCCCCGTGTCACAAGGGATCACAGATACGGGCCAGGTGCTGCAGGGATCCGCACCCTGAATGCTTTCAGGCAGTGCTAAAGCACTGGAAATTGTGGCAAGCAGAGTCTACACAGGCACTTCTTAACCTGGAGATGCTGGTGCCTCAGATCCCCTTCCCCTTGTGCTGTGTGTTGTGCAGCGATGCAGTTTTTCCCACTGCATTTTAAGGTGTAAAGCCCTTTCTTCAGCAAGGAAGGAGCAGGGTAAATAATACTCTGTGCATCCTGCCTCTCTCTAGCAATCTATGAAGTGGGTGGTGTCCCTTTCTCCGTGCTGGAGCCGGTATTGGAGAGATGCACCCCGGAGCAGCTGTATCGCATCGAGGAGTGTAACCATGTGAGTGCCTTGGTCTGGGAAGGGATGTGCCATGGAACAGTCATGTTCTGGCCTCATCTGCAGTAGCAGAATCGTAGAGAGCAAAGCTTTTTATGACAAGAAGTGGCTTTTGGTAGTCCTGAGTTCCTGGATCTGCCATCTGCCCCTCTCTTGCTGCGATTCCCTCTGCGGAATTCCAGCGATGCTGGTGCCGAGGGGGAGGGGAGTGGAGGTGTCAGGAGGGATCCCAGCCACGTGTGGCTTTGCTGCAGGTGCTCATCGAGGACACAGACCAGCTGTGGCACAACCACTGCCTCCGGGACTTCAAGAACGAGAAGCCGGAGGAGTTCGAGTCGTGGCGGGAGATGTACCTGCGGCTGCACGACGCGCGCGAGCAGCGCCTGCTGATGCTGGCGCGCAACATCGGCTCGGCCCACGCCAACAAACCCAAGGGTAGGGCTGCAGGCTGTTTGGGGGGGACTGCCCTAACACTGCCCCAGTTCGGGAGCCGCAAACCTCTGTGTTCTCCTTCACGTGGTGGCCTTTATGGCTTAGCAACCTCTCGCTCTCCTCCGCAGTGGTGTCGGTGCAGAGCAGCGTTTGGATATTTTACTGCAGGGATGTGTAGGGCTGAAGAAGCACCTCCTGTTCCAGGGTGGCTTCTCCATGCTGGGTCTGAGGAAAACTAGATTGGAGAGAAGCATTCCTGCTCTTTTGGTGGATGTAACAAGAACTGCTGAGCTGATCAGGCTGATTTCTCACAGCTCCTGCTGTGACTGCGAGAGGTTCAGACCTTGGGGAGCAGACTGTCACCAGGGCTTTGGGGTGCATGGACTGGGGAGAGATGGATGAACTTGAAGACAGGCACTGAGCAGCCTCCTTTGCAGTAAAGCTGGATGTCAGTGATGTTTCCCTCTGGCCTCTTGCAGGGAGAGTGGCCAAAATGGCATTTGTGAACTCTGCAGCGAAGCCCCCTCGAGACGTACGAAGGAGACAGGAGAAGTTTGGAACTGGAGGGCCTCTTCTGCCAGAGAAGACCAAGTGAGTGTTGCTCAGCAGCCCATGCTGCCCAGGGCCTCCTGCCACTTCCCCCTGAAGCTCTGCATGCCAGCAGGAGAGGGTACCCAATGTTTGGGAGCTCCTTTTGCAATGGAACTTGTAACTCTGCTAGGCTGTTTCTTGCTGGGAAGGACAGAGATGGCTCCACGTGGTGTGAGTCGTGCTGCCGTTGGCAAAGGGGGCTTGTGTCTGTAGAATGGCATCAAACCATGGTGACTGTCATCTGAAATGCCTGTCCCTGTGTGTTTCAGAATCAAACCAGTCCTGTACACATCCAGCAAAGGCCACGCTCGGGCGAGTGACGAGCAGTCCTACGATGGGCCCAGCACCAGCAGTGCCCACTCTGTCCCATCTTCAGGTAGCACCTTCTCCTCCTACGACCCCAGGAAACCCCCAGTGAAGAGTAAGTACAACCTGCAGAGCATCTCTGTGGTCTCTTAAGAGCTTCTCCTTCACAAACAGCTGCTTCTGCTGCAGGAGAATTCCAGGCTATGCAGGAGAATTGGTGTTGGCATCTCCTCTCCCTAGGGAGAGTCTGCTCAAACTTCTTTCACAAGGAAAAGCAAAGGGAAACATCCAGTTTGCTTTCCTGGTCAGAGCTGACCATATCAGCCTGTCCTCATAGTACCAGTGAGGCAGAACAGAACTCCTGCCTTTGCCCTCATTCTCTCCTGTGTCTGTCCAGCTCTTTGGAACTATGAAAATGTAGGGCACTTCTTCTGGGAGGGAGGCAGGGAGGGTTTAACCAGAGGTCTGTGCTCTTGCAGTGCTGAAAGCAGCGGGCTCTCCTCAGTCTGTGACCTGAAAAATCTAATGGGCCACAATCAGAGAGCACAGACTTGCCTCTGCTTTGCCAGGTCTGCAGCTTTGAATTGCTCTTACTCTGTCACTGCTGCTTTTTGTTTGATTTGCCTTTTTTTTCTCCTTCTTTCTCTGTTGCAGAAATTGCACCAATGATGGCAAAGACTATCAAAGCTTTCAAAAACAGGTTCTCTCGGAGATAAGTTTGCAGAGCTGATCTGGGACTTTCTCTCGTGGGGAGGAGTGGCACTGTAGGGGGAGAAGGTACCCAAACAGCCCTGACCCTGGAACTCTTTGGAGGCTGCAGCTGCTGGGAGAAGCTTCGATCTGCACAAGATGACGGCACAGTATTTTATCTTTTATTCTGGTCCCTTTCTCAGTGTCAAGCCCCCCCTCTTTGCCCCTGCCCTCAACATCCTGTTTCTGGCTTTGTCATCCATCAAAAGAAGGGTGTACAGAATCTCCCAACACAGGAAAATGTGAAGTCTTGGCACCTGCTGAGAGGGGAAGATCCAGAGACTTATTTACTATTTAACCTCTTAATAAATTATGAAATGGTTTTAATTAATATTTTGCCCCTCTACCCTGCTGTATTATTTATGTCACTCCCAGTAGTCTCTCCCCTCCCAGTGCAGTCCAAGAGTCACCCTCTGTGACTTGAGCTGGAGTCCATCTGTCTGAGTGGAAACTGGGTGTCACGGGAGTCTTTCTTTGTGATCTGGTACCTGCTGGGCCCAAAGTCTCACCTGGAGACTCTGGGACAGGCAGGACTGGTGGCCCATCCACTTGTCCCTCCTTTAGCAAGTGCATCGAGTCCCGAGGCTTCACTCCCTCTCGTGTGTGTTCATTCAACCTGAGCTCTTGACCTTCCCCCTGCTGTCGCTGTAGATCCTGTACAGATGCTTTTGTGGCCGTGCAGGGATGCCAAGAGCTTTTGGGGACGTTTCCTCTGCTGCTGTTGTTGTCTTCTGCTGGCTACTGGGAATAAAACTGCAAGGGATTGGGAAGGAATTTTACTGTGCACCAAGTGAGATTTTAACTTTTTATGGGGAGAGAAGTAGGGGACTTTGCTATTGAAAAGAGTTTTTAAAATCAATGAGGGCATCATTTGCCTCTTTTAGTGGAGAGTAGGAACACTTTTATCTTGTTTTCCGTGTGGAATTGGAAAGGATTTATTTCCAGTTTGGAAGCTGGTGCCTGAATCCTGTCTTTTTCCCAGTACGTTTTGCTCTGTCCCCTCTCTGGAGCAGTCCAAGGATTATGGTCTTTGAACCTGAAACCACTTGAATGAGGTGGAGGGATGTGAGTGACGGAACGTGGTTGTTTTAACGTGTGTCCTTCATAGCAGGAGTTCCAAAGGCTCCATTGTCCTCAGTGTCTGAGGAGCTGGAGCTCAGGAAGGAGAGAGAAGGTGTGTGAGGTGACAGAGTGGGGTCAGGGACTGCCAGGGGTGTGAGGAAGGGCCCTGGAGCTGCTGCTGGGGCTGTGGTGGCAGGTGGGCTCGCCGGGCACTGGCTGTGACATGTAGGGCCCTGTGGGGAAGATTCTGCCTGTGGGTTGTGTCTGTCTCAGAGTGAATTCCCCGGGGGTGGCACAAGCAGAGGATGGGGGTGGCGAGACCCAGGTCTCGTGGTGGCCTCTGAGGGCTCAGAGGCCCGACTGGGTCGGAGAGGGGAGGGATTCTCCTGTTCCAAGCCATATTTGCTGCCCTAGGACTTTGCTGTCTGGGTGGAAAAGATGCTGGTAGTGGATGCTGTTGTTGTTGGCAGCTCCTGAGAAGCTCTGCTGCTGGCTTTCCCTGGCTGCCAAATCCCAAACCGGTGGAGTTGTCTGTGTGCACTGACCGGGGGAAACCTCACTGGGAAGGGTCCTCCCTGGAGGGCTCTGTTTGCTTCTGCTTTCTGTTGAGTTGTTTGTTTCTTTCCTTTTTTTCCCCTCCTCCCTTTAAAAAGATTTCTTTCTTTAAAACCATTCTGTCTCCTGTTTATTTGGTCTGTTCTTTTCTTAGTTTGAAGTTTTTGGAAAAATGTTCTCAGACTCTCATGTGCTGTAAGTTTGTTACAGTCCCAGATGCTTTAATGTTACCGTGCAGCATTTCAGTGTGTGTTGTGCTGTAAGATAATGGCTCCTTACCCCTGCGTTTTTGCTGTATTTAATTTAGCTGTATTTCTAATTAGAGAACAATATATTCTCTTCTGCTGACCATTGTGCTACCGTTTATTTCTCCTTTGTACTTGGGGTAGGGGCAGAGGGGAGGGAAGCAGAGTTTGGCATCGTGTTCAGACACGATGGAGCTTTGAACAAAGGATCGGGGTGATGCCCAAGAACAATTTTGGGTGCTGCTAAACTGCCAGTTAATTAATGCCACAGCTCAGTCCTCAGCTGGGGGTGTTGCTGTTTTGGGGTGATGCTCCATGCCTCTTGGGACAGCCCCTGTGCTCCAGGCCTTGCCAGCTGTGTCCATGGTTCAGCTCTGGGGGATTGCAGGGAGGTGACAGACAGAGTGTGGGGAGTGGCTCTGCTCTGTGTGTCCCCCGGGACGATGCCAGCCCCTCGCCCTCCTGTGCTTGGGCACTGAAGGGCAGGGGGGGCTCACCCCGGGAGCAGGGCAGGGCTGTTCCCTGGGGGACACACGGAGGGAAGTCTGGGATCAGGGTGCTCCTTCCCAGCCTCGGGCTGGGTCACTTGTGCAGTTGTTCTTTGCTCCGCCAGCGGAAGGACCGAGCGGAGCTGCCTCTTCCCCCTTCCCTGCCCCGTCCCGAGGGGTGAGTTAAGGGGAGGAGAAGGGGGACTGACTTGGACTCGCGTTTGTATTTTAGTCCCAAACTGTGTAAATACAATTTTCTATGTTCCTTTTCTTTTCTTTTTTTTTTTTTTTGTGGTAACTAAGATGAATATTTTAATTAGATAAGTTATATGAAAAGAGAAGAATCATGTCTCAATAAAAGCCGAACACTGGACCCTGGCTGCTCTCTTCTTTCTTGCATCTGGATGTAAAACCCCCCCGTTAACGAAACTAAGAGGGGTGCGGGCGCTGGGAGGGCGGTGCTGCGGGACCCCGGCGGGAATGCTGCTCCCCTTCGCTTCCACGTTTATCCCACCGGAGCCTTTCCCGGACGGTGGGTTCGCTCCGGGACCGTCGCGGACTGCGCGCGTGGCAGGGCGGGCCCGCCCACGCGGGCGTGGCCTGTGCTTGGTGGGTGGGGCGATAGGTGCATAATGAGCTCGGTGGGCACCGTGATTGCCGCATCCGCTGAGAAGGGCGTGGCCTATGTTATGGGCGCACTGATTGGCGTGTCCATGGCGATGTAGGCGGGGCCTGTGTTATGGGCGCGGTGATTGGCGTGTCCATGGTGATGTGGGCGTGGCCGGCGTTATGGAGGCGGTGATTGGTGTGTCCATGGCGATGTGGGCGGGGCCTGTGTTATGGTCGCGCTGATTGGCGTGTCCATGGTGATGTGGGCGTGACCGGTGGTTATGGAGGCGGTGATTGGCGTGTCCATGGTGACGTGGGCGTGGCCTGTGTTATGGGCGCGGCGATTGGTGTGTCCATGTTGATGTGGGCGTAGCCTGTGTGATGGGCGCGGTGATTGGCGTGTCCATGGTGACGTGGGCGTGGCCTGTGTTATGGGAGCGGTGATTGGCGTGTCCATGGCAATGAGGGCGGGGTGTGGGCGTGGCCTGTGTTATGGGCGCGGCGATTGGTGTGTCCATGTTGATGTGGGCGTGGCCGGCTTTACGGAGGCGCTGATTGGCGTGTTCATGTTGATGTGGGCGTAGCCTGTGTGATGGGCGCGGTGATTGGCGTGTCCGTGGCGATGTGGGCGGGGCCCGCGGTGCGCATGTGCGGTGCGGGCTATGGCGCACGGTCCGGGGCGCTGCCGGTGCTGCGGGGCCGGGGCGGAGGCGGCGGAGCGCGGCGCGGCCTGGGCGCTCTACCTGCGCATCGACCGGCAGCGCCTGCAGTGCCTCAACGAGCGCCGCGAGGGCTCCGGCGCCCTCGTGTTCCGCGCCTGGGAGGAGCGCGGCGACCGCGCGCAGGTGGGGCCTGCGGCCGGAGGGCCCGGGGAGTCCCCGGGATGTGCGGGGGGCGCGGCGGGGCCGGGGGAGGCACGGCCGGAGCGCTGCGGGCCGTCCTGCGTTAAGAAGGACAAGGAGCTGCTGGAGAGGGTCCAGTGGAGGCCGCAGAGAGGATGTGGGGTCTGGAGATCTCTGTGATGAGCAGGGACTGCGGGAGCTGGGCCTGGGTGGGGTGGAGAAGGGAGGGCTGAGAGGGGACCCATCAATGTACACCAATATCCCATCAGTGCACGCAAATACCCCATCAATGCACAGAAATATCTCCAGGGCTGTCAGGGGATGGTCCCAGACTCTGTTCAGTGGTGCCCAGTGACAGGACAAGCAGTAATGGACATGAACTAAAACACCACAAGTTCCACCTCAACACGAGGCAGAACTGCTTTCCAGGGGGTGGCAGAGCCTGCAACAGCTGCCAGTGTGGAGACATTCCAAACTCACCTGGACACATTCCTGTGTCACCTGCCCCAGGTGACCCTGCCTTGGCAAGGTGCTTGGACTGGATGGTCTGCAGAGGTCCGTTCCAAGCCCGGCCATTCTGGGACTCTGACTGAGGTGCTGTGGGGTCCCCTGTGCTGAGACCCACGGGGGTCGCACTCAGCCTGTGCCCTCCCAGCCTGTGCCCTCCTTGGCCTGTGCCCCCCCAGCCCGGCCATGACCTGCTCCTCTCTCCCTCCCTCCCCAGTTCGTCGAAAGCGATGACGATGAGGAGCTGCTGTTTAACATCCCGTAAGTGGCAGCCCCGAGCCCCCGTGGTGGCTGCTGGCAGGGCCCGCTCCTGCCCGGGGCAGGGGGCACAGCGTGTGCCCCTCCAGCAGGGGCCCATCTGGAGGGAACGGGGGTGCAAAGCCCGCCCTGTGTGTGTGTGTGAGGGCAGGTTCACGGGCAGTGTGAAGTTGAAAGGAGTCCTTGTGATGGGCGAGGACGACGGGACGCACCCGGCCGAGATGAGACTGTGAGTCAAACCCGCTGGCACCTCTGGGGGCTGGGCTGGGCTACCTGGGCACTGCAGGCACCCAGGGGGGAAAACACTGCAGCTTGTGTGGGGCAAGGGTGGCTGCTCCTGCCTTTTGTCCAGGGAAATGAGGGGCTGCCTGGGGTTGGAATGTTTAGTTCAGACAGTGGCAGTGCATGGGCAGCAGCCAACCTGCCATGGGTTCAGGGGAGTGGAGCCCAGAGGGGGACTCTGAAGGGAAGTGGCAGTGTCCTGTACAGCCAAGTGAGGTTTGTGGGGCTCCTGCTGGTCCTGAAGGGAGAAAAAGCCTCCTTTATACTGCTACTTCCTTATTTTAATGGCAGAGCATCAAGTACTCGGCAGTTCTTGCTTGTGAGGGGGAAATGCACCTTTATCAAGCCCATGTTGACCTGCGTGTCCCATGGACAGGGTGGGAAGCACTCTCAGGGCTCACCTTGCACCTGGTCCTCTTGTTGTGCTCAGGAGGTCAAAGGAGCAGCACAGCCTGAGTGCTGGTGCTGAATTTTAGCTGGAATTGCCTGATGTGTGGTGCCCAGCTTGCCCTGTTTTCCTCCAGTGTCTGGGTCCCCTCAGATACCCAAGAGCCATCTGTATCTCCCCAGCTTTGTTCTTTGCTCTTCCTTGTTATTTCTTTAGGCTGGTTGTGTTTTCTGGAATGTGGTGATGCTTTGTGGTGGCGTGAGAACACAAAATAAATTCAGTTTCTTGTTGAGATGTATGTGGGCAGTGCTAATGAATGGGCAGGAAACCAATTAGCTGCCCTGCTGCTAACAACTTCCTGGGTTTCCTTCCTGTCTTCCCAGGTTCAGGAACATTCCCCAGATGTCCTTTGATGACACAGGCAGGGAAGCAGAACAGACCTTCAGCCTGAACCGGGACCCCCTGGGCGAGCTGGAGTATCCCACCAAGTAGGAGACACACCTGGGGGTGGGGGCAGCTCCTCCCTGCCCGGGGTGCCCGGTCGGGGCAGAGCCAGCCCCAGGTCTGCCCGCCCAGCCCACCCTGCCCTGCCAGCTCGGGGGCTGTCCCAGTGCCCCGGCACTCCTGGGGCTGCAGGACCCTCCTGGTGCCCTGTCCCTGTCCCAGCTCACTGCTGGCCCTGGGGAGGGAGCAGCTTCTCCTGCCCATGGCGATGCCAGGGGGGCCTGGCACTGCACAGGGGCCGTGCTGGAGCAGCAGCCCTGCTCTCACAGGGCCTGTCCTTCCAGAATTGCCCGTTTCTCCAACGTTTACCACCTCTCCATGCACTTCCCAAAGAACTTTGGGGCCGAGACGACGAAGATCTTCTACATTGGCCTGAAGGGAGAGTGGACGGAGGTGAGAGAGGGCAGAGGGGAGGGAGCCAGGGGGCAGTGCCAGGGGTGTGGGCAGGGCTGGAGATGGTCGGGTGAGCCCCGTTCTCAGGGTGACACAGAGCTGGGGGCAGGGGTGGGGGGTCTGGGCTGCTTGGGAGGGGCTGGCAGGGCCCAGTCCCCAGGCTGTGACACCCCAATCCCCGGGGATGTGACACCCCAATCCCCGGGGATGTGACACCCCAATCCCCGGGGATGTGACACCCCAATCCCCGGGGATGTGACACCCCAATCCCCGAGGATGTGACACCCCAATCCCCGAGGATGTGACACCCCAATCCCTGGGGCTGTGACACCCCAATCCCTGGGGATGTGACACCCCAATCCCTGGGGCTGTGACACCCCAGTCCCTGGGGATGTGACACCCCAGTCCCTGGGGATGTGACACTCCAACCCCTCGGGGATGTGACACTCGGTCCCCCCACAGGCCCATCGCCACGAGGTCACCATCTGCAGCTACGAGGCCTCCGCCAACCCCGCCGACCACCGGTTGGAGCAGATCAGCCCGCAGACACACTTCATCTCCTGAGGCGCCGCCGGGGCGGCTCCCGGGGCACCGGGACGCGGGGCCGGCCCCGCGGGGCCGAGGGCGGCGGGGCGGCGGGGCCGGTCCCGGACAATAAACACGCTGAGGTGCAGAGCTGTGCGCTGTGGCTGAGTGCGGGGCGGGCGGGGCCGTCCCCTCCGGTTCCCGTGCCCGGTTCCGCCATGGCCACCGTCCGCTGCCGCCGCGTGACGTCATTTCCGCCGCGCCGCCGGAACTTCCGGCGGTGGCGCGTCACGGGGGAGCCGCGAGGAGCGCGCGCCGGGCNCCCCTCTCTCCCGGTGTTGTGTCCCCTCTCTCCGGGTGTTGTGCCCCCTCTCTTCGTGTGTTGTGCCCCCTCTCTCCCGGTGTTGTGTCCCCTCTCTCCGGGTGTTGTGCCCCCTCTCTTCGTGTGTTGTGCCCCCTCTCTCCCGGTGTTGTGTCCCCTCTCTCCGGGTGTTGTGCCCCCTCTCTTCGTGTGTTGTGCCCCCTCTCTCCCGGTGTTGTGTCCCCTCTCTCCGGGTGTTGTGCCCCCTCTCTTCGTGTGTTGTGCCCCCTCTCTCCCGGTGTTGTGTCCCCTCTCTCCGGGTGTTGTGCCCCCTCTCTTCGTGTGTTGTGCCCCCTCTCTCCCGGTGTTGTGTCCCCTCTCTCCGGGTGTTGTGCCCCCTCTCTTCGTGTGTTGTGCCCCCTCTCTCCCGGTGTTGTGTCCCCTCTCTCCGGGTGTTGTGCCCCCTCTCTTCGTGTGTTGTGCCCCCTCTCTCCCGGTGTTGTGTCCCCTCTCTCCGGGTGTTGTGCCCCCTCTCTTCGTGTGTTGTGCCCCCTCTCTCCCGGTGTTGTGTCCCCTCTCTCCGGGTGTTGTGCCCCCTCTCTTCGTGTGTTGTGCCCCCTCTCTCCCGGTGTTGTGTCCCCTCTCTCCGGGTGTTGTGCCCCCTCTCTTCGTGTGTTGTGCCCCCTCTCTCCGTGTGTTGTGTCCCCTCTCTCCCGGTGTTGTGTCCCCCCGGAGCCCGCAGGCCATTCCCGGGTGTCCGGGGGGTGTCAGGGGCAGTTCTGCCCCCCAGCCCCTGCTGTCCCCGGGGCCGGGCCGGGGCTGTGCCCGCCGGGGGAGGTGCTTTGGTTTGTGGCTCTGCCGGGATTCTTGGCCGGTGCCGTGTCCCGGCCGGGTGTTTTGCCCGTGCCCAGGAACACGTGGGCCGTACCTGTGTCAGGTCCTGGAGCTGCTCCCGGGGTTTTTATTTGAGTGGGGAAGCGGCTGAGGAGCAGCCGGTGAACGAGTCGGGCGGGTCCGGGCTGGGAGAGGAGGAGGCTGTTTCTCTGGGGTAAGGTGTCTGCTGGGACACAGCGATTTTGGGAGGTCTGGGTGGTCCCAGCCCCCTGGGGATGGGGCTGGGGGATATGTGGAGCTGGGGCACAGTGTGTGGGGTGGGGGGCTCATCGGAGTCTGAGGCGTCCTCAGAGGGGCAGCTCCATCTCTGATCCCTGTGAGCAGGGACAGGACCCAGGGAAGGGCTGGAGCTGTGCCAGGGGAGGGTTTGGCTGCATTTTGGGAAAGGTTCTTCCCCCAGAAGGTGGTGGGCACTGCCCAGGCTCCCCAGGGCAGTGGGCACGGCCCCAAGGCTGCCAGAGCTCCAGGAGGGTTTGGCAACAGGACAGGATGGGATTGTTGGGGTGCCTGTGCCTGGACTGGATGATCCTGTGGGTCCCTTCCAGGTCAGGATAGTCCATGATTCTGTGATCTTGCTCTGGGAGGCTGATCCCGCTCCTGGGGGTTGGTGGCAGTGCTGTTAATGAGCTCTGATCTCGTTAATCCTGGTGGGTCAGGGAGGTCACGTGAGGAGCTGGAGTCTGAAGTGGGAATTGCCACCGTGGGCTGTTGTGGCTGGAGGTGCTGTGGGGACTGTGAGCCCTGCTGGGCCCAGGGTCTGGGAGGTGACAGTCAGCCCTCAGTGCTGGCAGGACACTGGCTGTGGGGACAGCTGTGGTGCCACAGCTCCGGGAGGGGCTGGGGCTCAGACCAGCTCCCAGTGCTCCGGCTTATCCCTAAAAACACTCCATAAAACAGGGCTGGACCTTTATTAGTGCCGTAAACCTTGTGCTGCTGTTGGCATTTCCTGCTTCCCTCGCGGCATGTGTGGGACAGGCTCCTGCAGGGACGAAGGGACAAAGGGGTGAAGGGATGAAGGGACGCTGGGGCTGTGCCCCCTGCCCACGCTAGTGCAGTCACAGGTGTCACTTTGAGGTGTAATTTCTGGGCTAATTTTAATGCTTCCAACACCCCACGCGTGCGACATGGGAAGGGTTTGCTGCTTCCTGGCTCTCCAGCAGCGCCAGGCCGGGCATGGAGTGGGGTGCCCCAAGGGCTCAAACATCAAAGCCTTCACCTCCTCTCTGATTGTCCCCCAAAGAGCTGCTCCCTCTGGAGCAAACAGGGGCAGAGGAGTTTACTGCCCTGGCTCAGCTCTGCCCTGTGTCCCGCAGGTGCCAGTGTCGAGTCCCTCTCGGTGTATGTGTGGTAACAACATGTCTGTCCCCCTCCTCGCCGACGCCGTGACCGTCTCAGGGGCAGAGCGGGAGACCGCCGCGGTAAGGGAGGGACCCCCGTCCTGCTGCTGTGTCCTGGTGGGCTGGGACACGGGGGGCTGCTCCCGGGAGCTGCAGAGGACCCTCGGGCTGGGCCTGTGGTTCCTCAGCTCAGCAGGACCAGCCAGGGCTTGCCTTGCTGGGGAAAAGGGACTGTCCTTGGGCTGGGCTGTTCCAGCACAAACACAGCCTCGCAGCTCGGCCTTGGAGGCCAGTGGGAGTTGGAGCTGATTTGGCTGCTTAAAGTTTTAAAAGAAAGCCCCCCAGTCCGTCCCCGGGGGCACAGGCTGCCCTCCCTCTGCTCCCTGGGGTTGCTCGGATGGAGAGCCCGTGGGGGTGGTTTGTGAGTGCTCGGTGATACCCGGGAAGAGTTCCCCACCGTGAGGGTGGGCAGGCCCTGGCACAGGGTGCCCAGAAAACCTGTGGCTGCCCCATCCCTGGGAGCGTCCAAGGCCAGGCTGGATGGGGCTTGGAGGAACCTGGGATAGGGGAAGGTGTCCCTGCCCATGGCAGATGAGCTTGAAGTTCCTTCCCACCCAAACCATTCTGTGGCTCAGGCTGGGGCTCTGCCACATCCCAGACCCACCCACCCCTCACGCTCCAAGCAGCACAGAGGTGGCCTGAGCGTCATCGCTAATTGGAGTCTCATCTAGTCAGTGACTCAATGTCCATTTGCCACCTCCCTGCCAGCCCAGCCCAGCCCAGCCCTGCCCCTCTCCCAGGGCTCCAACTCTCATAACAGCTAATCCTCTTCTTTTTGTGTTTGACAGGTCATTTTCTTGCATGGCCTTGGAGACACGGGGTGAGTATCCCTGGGGCAGGCCTGGGCTGGGATCTGTGCTTTGCTGCTGCCCTTTGCTGCTGCTCTCCCCGGGGGCAGCTCTGGGATTTGTGTGGGCTGCTGGGCTGGGCTGGGCTGGGTCGGGTCGCTGTCCCTGCACCAGCCTCGCAGGGAGTCACAGGGAATTGAGGCCGGCAGCTGTCTGCACTTGAATATTTATGATCCCGGCAGCCTGGCAGCCCCCACCCCCCGCGGGTGATTCGGTGCTGTCTTTCAGGATTGCTGATAAGCACTGCGGTTTTTCCAGTCCCTGGGAGGGCTGGGAGCTGGGCTGTGCCTGGCCCAGGGCATCTCTAGTGTGCAAGGCCACCTCTGAGGACAGCCTGGGGTATGGAGGTGACAAAAGGCTTCTCCCTGCACAGGAGATTCCCTGGTCCTTGTCCCCCCAGCCTCCATCTCCAGGGCTTTCTGTGCTGCCCTGGCCCTGGGGCAGGGGGAGATCAGTGCTGGGGCTTCACAGGGTGAGGGGCTCAGGCCCTTGGGGTGGGCAGGACCTGGTGAAATAACCTCAGGGGAGGGTCGGGGGGGGCAGAAGCCTCGGGGAAGTGGCTCGGACAAGCCCTGAGCTCTCTGTGCCCTCTGCTCTCTCCCAGGCACAGCTGGGCCGACGCTCTCTCCTCCATCCGCCTCCCCTACGTGAAGTACATCTGTCCTCATGCGTGAGTGCTGTCCTTGCTGGGGCACTGGGGGTCCTGGGCAGCTCTGGGGTGCCAGGGCTGTTTGCTGGGGATGGCAGATGGTGGCCTGAGCCCTGACCTGCCCCTGGGGCTGCACGGCCAGGCTGGCTCTGCTGCGGGCAGAGCCGTTCCCCACGGAGCTGACCAGCACAGCAGGTGCTGTTCTGAGACTCTTCCCCCTCCTGTTCTCTGCTTATCCCTGGTGGCTGCAGTGACAGCTAAAGGCACTGCAGCTCCTTCTCCATCCCCTGGTCAGGCAGGAAGGGGCTCAGCAGAAGGGGAAGGACACTCTCCCACTGTGTCCCCAGTGCCAGTAGCCCGTGCAGGAGGCACTCATGGGCTGGGAGAGCTGTGCTGTCCCTTCCCAATGTCCCATTTTGGCTTGGGAACAGCAGCCGGAGAGGGAAGCAGGTGCTGTGCTCCCCAGGTGAGCTGCTTGGCAGTGCCCTGGAGCCACCAGCTCAGCTGGGATGTGCTCAGGGATGACAGGTGATCCCCAGGGTCACCTTGCAGCCCCTGGGCCGGGTCTGGTGGCCCTGCTCTGCCACTGTCCCCTAGGAGTCACGGACAGGAGGGACAGTCCCCCCATGCCCCTTGAGCTGACCCAGCCACTTCTTCTCTGCAGGCCCCGGATCCCTGTGACCCTCAACATGAAGATGGTCATGCCCTCCTGGTCAGTGCTCTGGGGGGCAGGGCTGGGTGGGGACCCTTTTGGGGAGTGAGAAGGGTGGATGGACTAAAGAGCCAAAATCCACTGCCCTGTGGGAGCTGGGAAGGGCAGAGCACCCCCAGCTTCTGCATCCCCACCCCCTGGGTTCTGGGAGTGGCTGGGGCTGACCTGCTGCCTCTCCCAGGTTTGACCTCATGGGGTTGACTCCAGATGCGCCTGAGGATGAAGCTGGGATCAAGAAAGCTGCAGAAAACAGTAAGAATCTTGTGGGAGGGGGCAGTGCAGAGCTCCTGCATGCCTCTCCCTCTCTGGGACTCAAGCAGGTGTTTTCCTTCCACCTCTCCTTCCTTTCTGCCCTCCTGTGATCCCAGTCCACCTTCTCCCTGCCGTGCCAGATGTCCTGTGTGCACCCCGAGGTGTCAGGTGGTGCTTTTTGCTCTCCCCTCCCCTTCCACTGACCCCTCTCTCTGTCTCCTGCCAGTTAAAGCAATTATTGAGCATGAGATGAAGAACGGGATCCCCCCCAACCGCATCATCCTGGGGGGCTTCTCACAGGTGAGCTGAGGCACCTGAGGGTTGGGACCCCGAGCTGCCCTCTCCGAGGGCGCCTGTGTGGTGAGGTGGGTGCCCAGGGGTGCCCCCAGCACTGACTCCCTCCTGCTCTGCCCAGGGCGGTGCCTTGTCGCTGTACACGGCTCTCACCTGCCAGCACCAGCTGGCTGGCATTGTGGCCCTCAGCTGCTGGCTCCCACTCCACAAGGCCTTCCCACAGGTATCCTGCGCTGCCGTGTCCGCAGGGAGGGCGGGGTGGGGGGATTTCCCATCTGGAATTCTCCAGAGCCTTTTCCAGCAGTTCTCCCCCAGCCCTGGTGAGGAGGAGCTGCCGGGTGATGTGTTGGGCAGCCCCTGCTGCAACCCTCTGCCCTGGGCACTCCTGAGCGTTCCCTTCTCGTGGCAGGCGGCGAACAACGGCGTGAACAAGGACATTGCCATCCTGCAGTGCCACGGGGAGATGGACCCCATGATCCCCGTGCGCTTCGGGGCCCTCACGGCCGAGAAGCTGAAATCTGTCGTCACCCCCACCAAGGTGCAGTTCAAAACCTACCCCGGCGTGATGCACAGTTCCTGTCCTCAGGTCAGTGCCACGGGCGGAGGGAGGGCATGGGATCCCCCCGGGCTTGTCTGTGCTGTGGTGACCAGGGACAGGACCAGGGAACAGCTGGAGCTGTGCCAGGGAGGGTTAGGTGGGATCTCAAAACAACGTTCTTCCCCCAGAGGGTGGTGGGCACTGACCAGGCTCCCCCTGGCAGTGGGCACAGCCCCGAGGCTGACAGAGCTCCAGGAGGGTTTGGACAACGCTCTGAGGGACAGGGTGGGATTGTTGGGGTGTCTGTGTAGGGCCAGGAGTTGGACTGCATGGTGACAGCCACGCACTCCCTGCAGGAGATGATGGCGGTGAAGGAGTTCATCGAGAAGCTGCTGCCCCGGGTCTGAGCTCGGGCCTGTGGCAGGGGAGGGTGCTGAGGCTGCCACCTGTCCCTGCCCCGGGACCCGCCCGCTGCGAAGGAAGCCATGGCCCCTCCGCCCCTGCCTGCCCCTGCTCCCCCACTGCCCCTGCTGCTCTCGGAGCCCTCGCTGGAGCTGCAGAAGGCGAGTCTTGGAGTGGCCTTTCCTCTCCTCCTCTGGCTCCGAGCGGGTTCCTGGGGGTCACCGGCCCCTGGGCTGGCACAGGGCAGGGGATGTTCTTCAGTTGGGTTTGGGTTTTGTACCAGTATTAGGGTGGGACGTGCCCGGGAGGAGCGGGTGGGCACAGGGCAGGGCTGGGGCACTCCTGTGGCTCAGCCTGGGCTCTGCCCTCGGGGGCGGCTCAGGGGGTTTCAGGGAGAGCTCAGGAGCCCGGGAGTCCCCTGCGGCCCCGCAGGGTGGGCTGTGCCCCCGCCGGCACCGCCAAAGGCTGCCCGGGGCGGGACGGGCAGCGCAGCCCCCGCACCTCCCGCACGGCCCCGCCTGTCGCACACGCACACTGCCCGGCCGGGCGCTCTGCCCTCCTCAGATAATCAATCACTCCCTCCTCCTCCTCTGCTGCCTCTTGTTGCTTTCACAATCTCCAGTCTCCCCCGGCCCCAGCCCAGCTCTTGCACCCTCAGAGCCCCCAAGCTTCGTTTACAGTCACGGAGCCCGACGCCGGCCCATCCTTAATGTCTCTCTTGCTGCTACTTGTCCTCTCCTTTGGACTTGGGCTGGCAGGGGGAGGGAGAGGGAAGGTCCCTGGATGCCAGGTTTGGCTCCTGGCACAGCTGGAAGACGCAGCTCCGCCCCCAAGCCTTCATCTCACCAGCATCTGAGGCCTGGGTGCCACTGCACCCCATCCTGTGGGCACTGCAGGGGTCTCTCTGCTCCCTGGGGGTCTCTCTGCTCCCCGGGGCTGTGGGCTCTTGTCCCATTGCGTACAATCACCAGGGTTCCCAGATTCCCTTGCCCGTGGGTTTGTCCTCTCCTGACTGCTGGCATTGTGCTGGGCTGTGGGGCCGGGTCTGTCCCCAGCAGTCTCTGGGCACAGGGCCCCGAATGTCTCCTCGGGTGGGCTCCTCGCCCCCCATTCCTCCCCTCCCCTCCTGCAGGGCCGAGGGCAGTGGCTGTTGAGCAGCGCTGCCCTCGCCTCCCCTGGGCTGAGCCCACAGCCCCACGGCTGGGGCCCTTCATGTCTTTTAAAGCCCCACCCCACCACTGCCCCTGGGGCTGTGCCCAGCCCCCTGCCCTGCAGAGCCCCTGCCCAGTGCCCACAGGAGCAGCAGTGGGCTGGGGCTGGCAGCTCCCAGGGCGAGGGGCTGCTCGGGGGGCTCGGCCCATCAGCTCTGCTCCAGCTGTGCCCCCCGGCCCGGGATGCCCAAAGCAATAACCTGCTCTCCGGAGAGTCGGATCTGTGGGACCCACCCTTGGTTGGGTTCTTGGCTTGGGGTTTGGTTGGGTTTTTAATTTTTTCTCTTAAACCAGCAAAGCTGGTGCTGGTGTTGGGGGAGCCCAGCTCTGCCCCTGCCCTGGGGTTCAGTCCTGCTGGGGCTCCTACGCTGTGTTTTAACGCTGCTCTGTCCCCTCCCTGTGCTGGGCCAGGGTGGGGACACGGGGGGCTCCCTGGGGTGGGGGTGCTGCTCCCTGTGCATTCCTGAGGGCTGGTGATGGACAGACAGACCTGTTTGACTGTGAACTGGAACCGTGTGCGATGGGGGGCCCGGGACCATCCCTGGGGCTCTCCTGGCCCCTCTGCAGAGCATTCCTGCTCACTCCTTGCCCGGGAGGGAGAACGGCTTCTCTCCATTCCTCAATACAGCTTTGGGTTTCTTTTTTTCTTCTCTTGTCTTCCTTGTACATGTTTGGGGTTTTTTGTGTGTGTGTGCGTGCGTTCCACAGAGAAACAAGGTTAAATAAATCCTGAACCTACCCTGGAGCCGAGCTGGAGTCCTTTGTGGCTGGGCAGGACCCCCAACAGCAGCTCAGGAAGGGAGGTGGTGGGGGGAGTGGTTAGAAAGAGGCCCCAGGGTGCCAATTTTGGGGGCAGCAGCTCTGGCTGAGGGCAAGCAGAACAAAGCTGCCACTTAGAAAGTAGGAAAGTTTATTTAAAAACAAATCAAAAGCTCAATTCATAATTTAGTAGCATAAGTTATTCATCCAGCCAACAGCAAAGGGGAGGCAACTGCGTCAGCCCTGCCTGACAGAGCCCTTGAGCTGCCAGGAACAAACAGGAGGAGTCTGAGAGGCTCCTGGGCAGCCTTTGGCAGTGGATGGGGGAAGTGACTGCCACAGGCAACGTGGAAGCAAAATCAGGCACCCGTGGGGTGATAAACCAGGCCAGGCTGCCACAGCCCTGCCCGGGGACTCCTCTGGCTCACCAGGAGCAGGGGCGATGAGGTTTGGTCCCCAAAACCATACTGGGGGCAGGGAGGGGTGGGAAGACCTGGGCTGAGGAGAGGAGCCGTGGTGGCCTTGGACTGGTCCCTGTGGAAATGGGGCTGTTCTGGGGGTCAGCACCTTCTCCGTGCCCAGGGCAGGGGCTGTGGAAGCCTTGGCCTCCCCAGGGCGGGCAGCAGGGAACGGGGGCTCCTCTGCAGTTTGGGCCCAGCAGGACTCACAGGTCCCAGTGCTGGGCCCGGGAGCAGCTCCAGTGGTGGCTGCAGGGCCCAGCCAGGCACAAGCCCTGGGCATTCCCAGGGGGCCTTTCATAGGAGTCAAACCCGGCTCTTTTCTCCATTGTGGTTCTGCTCTGTGAGATGCAAAGGACCTGGGAGGGATGAGGATGAGGAGGGGAGAGGCTGAGGATGCTCCAGCCCTCCTGCCCAGTGCCAGAGGCAGGAGGAGGAGCTGGAACTTCTCCCAGGACAACAACAGCCGTGCTGGGGCCCGGGGAGGCAGGAAGGGCTGGCCTGGAGCAGCCCCTGAGCCCGGCCAGGCTCAGTTCTTGTTGAAGCCCGTGGGATTCTGCAGTTGCCACCGCCACAGGTCCTCACCTGGAACGGGGAGAGGCGAGGTGAGGGTGGGCCTGGACTGGCAGTGCCCGGTGTGCCCGGGAGGGGTGTCCTTACACATCTTGTCCAGGCCAAAGGCAGCTTTCCAGCCCAGCTCCCGCTCGGCCAGCGCCGGGTCCGCATAGCAGGAGGCCACGTCCCCCTTGCGCCGGGCCGTGATCCTGTACTTGATCTGCAGGGAAAGAGGCTCCCTGGGCTCGGGGGGCTCACAGAGGGGGCAGAGGGAGCCCTGCCAGGGGCTGCTGTGGCAGTGATGGCTGAGGGGGGCTGGTTCTGTGCCAGGGACCCTGCAGGTCGGACCTTACCTCCCTCCCCGAGGCTTTCTCCATGGCCTGGACCATCTGCAGGACGGAGTATCCGGTGCCTGTGCCCAGGTTGTAGATCTGGGAGGAGGATCAGGGCCATGGATGAGCTTCAGCTCCCCTCAGGAGGCTGGCAGTGCCCCCGTGCCCCTGGGTACCTTGCAGCCACAGTTCTCCTTGAGCTTCCTCAGAGCAGCGATGTGGCCCTTGGCCAGATCCACCACATGGATGTAATCCCTGACTCCTGTGGGGGCCCGAGAGTGAGGGCAGAGCCGGGGGGCTAGGAGGGGGCAGATCTGCTGCCAAACCAAACCCCCATTCCATGACCTACCTGTTCCATCCTCCGTCTTGTAGTCGTTCCCAAAGACACTCAGGAATTCCCGGCGTCCCACTGCCACCTGGCAGAGGCACAGGGAGCCCTGTCAGCCCGTGCCCCCTGGGCCCAGGGGTCCCCAGGGGCTGTGGCGGGGCCGTACCTGTGCCACGTAGGGCATGAGGTTGTTTGGGATGCCCTGAGGATCTTCCCCAATCATCCCCGACTCGTGGGCACCGATGGGGTTGAAATAGCGCAGGAGAACAGCGTTCCAGTCCTGGGGAGACACAGACACTGCCTGGGGGTGCCGGGGGGGTACCCGGGGTGCCTCCTGCTCGCCCCCCACACCCCTGGGAACAGCCCTGGGCCCCCACCCCGCGGGGCAGCTCCTCACCTGCTCTGCTTTGCAGAGATCCCGGATCATCTCCTCAATGAAGAACTTGGATTTGCCGTAGGGGTTGGTGCAGCCCCCGACCGGGTGGTTCTCGTCCAGGGGGAGGTACTTGGGGTCCCCGTAGACGGTGGCCGAGCTGCTGAACACGATGTTCCTCACGCCGTGGGCCTTCATGGTCTGGGCAGCAGGAGGGGCCGGCGCTGAGCTCCGTGTGCCAGCCCTGCCCAGGCACTGCCACGTCCCGGGACAGGGCGTGGGCACGGGGAGCCCCGGGAGCGGCACCGGGCGCAGGAGGGCCACGCCAGCACAGGATCACACGCCCTCGCTCTTCCTGGTTAAACCCGGCCCAGATCCTGGTCCCTCCCATGTCCCACAGCACAGACCCCTCGGGGTTCACCCCAAAGCTCACGGGCAGGAGTTCTGACCACCAACCTGGGTGCTCTCCACAGGGGCATCGGCTCTGCCCCCCGCTCCTCGTTCATCCCGCAGCCCTGAAATCGCCCCCTACGGCGCTCCCGGCGCCGGGGCAGCCCCTCCGCCCCCCTCACCTCCAGCAGCCCGATGGTCCCGGTGAGGTTCACCCGGTAATACTCCAGGGGCTGCTGCACGGACTCGCCCACCGCCTTCAGCCCCGCCAGGTGCAGCACGGCCGAGAATCGGTGCTGGGGAGGGGCGAGAGCGGCGGCGTGTGGGACCGGGAGCCCGGAGTGATCCCCCCGGGATTCCCGGGAAGGGACCGGGAGCCCGGAGTGATCCCCCCGGGATTCCCGGGAAGGGACCGGGAGCCCGGAGTGATCCCCCCGGGATTCCCGGGAAGGGACCGGGAGCCCGGAGTGATCCCCCCCAGCACGGCGGGCTCGCCCTCCCCGCCGCGGCGCTCACCCTGCCGAAGAGCTCCCGCAGCGCGGCCCCGTCGGTGATGTCGAGCTCCTGGAAGGGCACGGCCCGGCCGGCGATCTGCTCCACGCGCCGGAGGCTCTCGGGGAGCGCGTCGGGCCCTGCGGGCGGAGGGTGAGGGGATGAGGGGCCGGGGGGGCTGAGGGGAAGGAGGGTCTGAGGGGCCGGGGCCGCCGCGCACCTCGGGCCGCGTTGTGCAGGTTGTCGATGACCACCGGGGCGTAGCCGGCCTGCAGCAGCTCCAGCACGCAGTGGCTGCCGATGTAGCCGGCGCCGCCGGTGACCAGCACGGGCTCCATGGCCGGCCGCGGCCCTCCCGCTCCCGCGCCGCCCCTTTAAGGCCGGCTCAGGCCCCGCCCCCGGGTCTCCATGGCGACGCGGGCCCGCTACGGGTGCCCGGCGCGGACAAACCTCCTCAGATGGCACAGCGCCCCCTGGCGGCGCGCGCCGCCCGCCCGTTTCTCGCCAGATTCGCCCCAATTTTCGGTGCCCGCCCAGGGATAACCTTTAACCAACCGCGCGGCCACAGCCCTGCCCCAGCCACGAGCAGGGCGAGACTCCCGCCCCCGGACTCGCAAATAAACTGTTCCAAAATGCCCTTAAACAGAAACTGGGGGTATTTCCCAGGAGCTGCTCAGGGAGGAGCAGGGGGTGTCACACCTGATGTGACATGTGACAGCTGCTGACGTGACAGTCCCACACGGAAGAGGCACGTGGAACCGAACCAGAAACCACAGCCCTTTACCTGGATCAGTTTATTAGAAACCTGATTTGTTTAGAATATTAAATAATGTACTATCCTAGTGTTTAAAGGTATCTTACAACAGATACACAGTCCTTTACCACGAGCCCCAGGGGACAGTCCAGGGCCACCCGAGGGGAGGCTTTGACTCAGCCTCACCATTCCTAGTGAGGGGAGAGGGAAGGGCCAAGCCAGACCTGGGGAAATGCTCTGCCTGGAAGGGCTCTGGGCCATCCCCACGGGTGTTCATGGCACAGGGCAGGAGGCAGCGGGTGCTGCTCTGCCCAGAGCTCAACAGGCCACTGCTCTCAGCCCTTCCCTAAGGCAAACGGTGACGGCCTCAAAGGCAGGCAGAACATTCCTCTCATTTCTTCATAAATTCTGGCGGATCATGAGTCTCCCCCCAAGTGCTGAGGGGGGAGGGAGCAGTGGAGCCCCTGCCAGCCCCTCGCTGCTCCCTCGGGGGCTGTCAGAGCCGGCAGGACGCCTGGGACACCTTGGAGTTGGTGCGGCGGTTCAGGGCGGTGCAGATGAAGGTGCCCGTGTCCATGAGCTTCTGCAGGTCCACGCCCTGCACCCCAAACACAGCACATGCCACGGGAGCACTGGGACAGCCCATCAGGGAGCACCCACAGCACGGGCAGACCCCAGGGAGGGGTTTGGGAGAGAACCCCAGGGCGGGATCTGGGAGGGAACCCCAGGCTGGGATTTGGGACAGAATCCCAGGGTGGTTTGGGCTGGAAGGGACCTGCAAGCCCACCTTATTTCAACACCCCTGCCATAGGCAGGGATACCTTCCATAGCCCAGGTTGCTCCAGCCTGGCCTGGGACACTTCCACGATGGGGCAGCCACAGCTACTCTGGGCAACCTCAGACCTCCCCACCCTCACAGGGGAGAATTCCTTCCCAATATCCCATCTACCCCCACCCTCTGGCAGTTGGAAGCCATTCCCTCGTCCTGTCCCTCCACCCTTGTCAAGTCTCTTTCCATGTTTCTTGTTGGCTCCTTCAGGTACTGGGAGCCCATAAATGGGTCACCCCAAAGATTCTCTTCTCCAGGTTCTACAACCTCAAGAGGAGGGGTGGGACTGGTGTGGGAGGACAAAGGTGCCCCCCAGGCCCAGTGTGACCCCTAGGCTCAGGCTCTGGCCCTGCTGAGCCCCGAGCAGCCCCCGGGCAGGGGGTGCCCCCTCACCGTGTGGATGCCCAGCCCGTTCAGCATGTACACCAGGTCCTCTGTGGCCACGTTGCCCGAGGCTCCCTGGGCGTAGGGGCAGCCCCCCAGGCCGGCGACGGACGCGTCCACCACGCTCACCCCCATCTGCAACACAACAGGGTCACACACAGCCCCTGCTGCCCCAAGCTGCCACAGGCAGCAGAGTCCGGGGGAAGGGGCTTTATTTGGGTGCCTGCCCCACCCCTGCAAGTGTCCAAGGCCAGGCTTGGAGCAGCCTGGGACACTGGGAGGTGTCCCTGCCCATGGCAGGGGGTGGGATGAGATGGATTTAAGGTCCCTCCCAACCCAAGTCCCCCAGGGGTCTGTGAGCCAAGGGAGGATCCTACCTGGAGAGCCACCAGGATGTTGGCCAGGGCCTGTCCGTAGGTGTCGTGGCAGTGAACAGCCAGGGCCCCCACGGGCACCTCCTGCATCACCACGCTCAGCATGTCCCTCATGCTACCCGGGGTGCCCACGCCGATGGTGTCCCCCAGGGAGATCTCGTAGCAGCCCATCGAGTACATCTTCTTGGAGACCTGTGCAGAAGGCAGGACGTGCACTGGGGAGCACAACACCCCCTGCTGCACACAGGGTCTGTGCATGGTGCCCTGGAGCACAGACCCCTCATCTTCTCTGGGACTGAAAACCTCCAGGTGCCCAAACCTCCCGGAATTCCCCTGTCCATTCCAGCTGCATTCAGTCTCCCCTCCCTCTGGGACCTTTCCCAGCTTTCCCTCGGGCTTTTTTGACATAACCCCAGTGCCCAAAACTTCTCAGAAATTCTGGTTATGTTTATGTTGAACTCACCTCTGCAACTTTAGCTGCAGAAATCTTCCCTTCATAGGGACAGCCAAGGACACAGGAAACGTATCTGTGGTTGCAAAAACCACACGCTTTTAGCTAGAAATGGCACTGACTTTCTCCTGGCCAAATCAGCCAGGACTTGTGCAGCTTCCATGTCCATATGGGGGAAGAATTAACTTCATGTTCTGAAAGTTCAGTGGCCAAAGCTTTCAGAATTAACTACTCCACAATCACTTCTTCCATAGACACGAGAAATTTGCCAAGACAAAGGCACCCAGCATTCCTGGGATTGTAATCTGAATATCTGCCAAGAAACTGTTGTTGTCCTGGATCATTCTGAAGACAGAATAATTACATGGGGGGGGGCGGTGAATCCAACTGGAGGAGAGTGAACTGTTATGAACAGAGCAGGCTTTGCACCAAGGCAGCACCTGAACCCTTGGTGTGATCCAAACTAAAGCTTTTCCATGCCCATACAGAATTCCTTACCCCCTGACAGGAATGTTGGCTGCCCTTGCTGCTGCCATCACCTCGTGGAACCTCTCCAGACTCTCCTCTATGGAACAGTTGATGTTCTTCCTTGTGAACAGCTCGGATGCTGCTCCAAAGATGGACACTTCTTTGGCCCCAGCAGCCACCTGGAAACACAGAACCTTCAGGGCTGGAAAAGACCTCTAAGAGCAGCAAGTCCAACCCTTAACCCAGCACTACCAGTTATTAAATCAAAGTCAGGTGGTTTTTCTTGCATGAGAAATGACAAGCTGGGCCATGACTCAAGTGATTTCATGGCTCTCAAACCAGCCCCATAAAACACTCCCCTCTACAGAAACTTTTCTATTCCTAAATAAAACTTCCTTGATGATTTAGACTTTAAGCCTGGACCTGATGGTCTTGGAGGTCTTCTCCAACCTCAATGACTCTGATCCTCCATGATCTGTGACTGCAGTTCTCTCATTTTGTAGCAGTTTTTCCCCCCAAAAACAACCCAGATCTTCCCTCAGTTCATTCTACAGCAAAACCACCACGACAACCCCAGAGATGCAGCTGCTGGGGGCAGCCAGGGGAGCTGTGGGGCATCAGAGGGGCCCGAGGGCCACAGGAGGAGTGTGGACAGGAGGTGCTGCCAGCCCTTACCGCTGCCTGGAATCCCTTCAGGTTGGGGGTCAGCACAGGGTAACTGATCCCAGGCACCTTCCTGATGCCCTGCATCACCTCCGTGTGATCAGCCATCTGCAGAGCAAGGCAGGAGAGGGCTGGAACAGCAGCAGCACCCACTGCTGTGGGCTACAAAACAACTGGACAAGGGGCTTGTTACAGTGGGAACAGAAATACATAGGGCAAAGAGAAACGGGCCTCTGAGAGCAAACAACAGTGTGAGGGCCCAGAGATCGTCATCCCCCAGGGCAGTGTGCACACCCAGCCCTTTGGAGCTGTCCCTTGGCTCTTTCCCAGGGTCCAATGGGAAGCTCTGGGATATTGCAGCTCCTCTGCTGGTGTTTTGGGAAGCAGAATTCCTGGATCGCTGTCCTAACACAGCACTACAAATCCTGTGGGAACACTGACCTGAGGAACCCACTTAGGGGACACAAAGCTGGTGGCCTCTATGACCTGCAGCCCTGTCTCTGACAGCATGTCTATCAAACTGATCTTCACTGGCGTGGGAACCACATTCTAAGAAGGAGAAGAAGAAGAAAAAGCAGACCGTAGGTCATTCTTTCCACAATAAACCAAAAAGCACCAACTCCCACTGGTGGGCAGAGGGCACATCTGGGGGGTGTGATCAGAGGAGCCCCCGGGAGGGGCTGAGGTGGGGCCAGGAGGGGCCAAGGAGCCCCCGGGAGGGGCCGCCGGGATCCCCCCGTACCTTCTCGTTCTGGAGCCCGTCGCGGGGTCCCACCTCCACCACCTTCACTCGCCGCGGGTACGCCCCGCCCGCCGCCGCCGCGCTCACCTGGCACCGAGGGCCCCGTCAGTGCCAGAGCCGCTGTCCCCCAGCCCCAGCCCCTCCGGGCCCGCTCCCCCGGGCCCTCCCGGTGTCCTCCGGTCCCTCCCGGTGTCTCTGGTCAACACCCCCCGGTCCCTTTGCTCCCCCGGTCCCCCCTGGTGTCCCCCGGTCCCTCTGCTCCCCCATTCCGTC
>VWZG01013002.1:25217-45205 GCA_013396735.1 Grallaria varia | reverse complement strand
GGTTGTTTTGTTTTATTAATTTATTTCAAGATTTTCTCTGGCTTTATTTTAGTGTATATTAAATTTCAGAATCTCTGTGTTAAATGAGTGAATTCTTTGAACTTAAAACTCTCTCCGGTTACACAGAATTATTTCATGTGGAAGAAACCTTTGGAAGTCATCTGTGTCAACCCCTTGCCCATTGCTGGCCCATATGCAAAATAAGATGAGTTTGCTTACTGCAGGTTTGGAAAATAAAAAGCTGATTCAGTGTTCACTGTACATTTCTGAAATTTAAGGCAGATATTTATGCACTCCAATTTTGCTTGTATTTTGTTACATCACCTGAAATTTATGAGAGAAATTACTTTGTATTTTAGACTCGTAGCAATGCAATTCAAGGTTCAGAGAAGGGATTCTAATGCCTCATAGAAATTGTGTGTTGTCTTTGCTCATCTTTCTTTTCTGTTACTGTCATCTCTCAGTTCTTTTGTTACTAGTAGGCTTATCAAAGAAGTATAACTGTAAGTGCCTTGTAGTAGTCGTTAGGAATGTATTGATCAGTGAAAGGAATACTACCCTGGGATAACAATTACATGTACATAGGAGCTGTCATGTACAGACCAAGTGGAGAGATTAAAATCATACACAGACTTGAACATATTTGTGCATCTGATCTTCAGTGTGCACATGGAGTTGAATGAGGAACTAACAGCCTATTACACTGTATAAACCCAACTCAAAAGAGTAGAGCATGGAGAAACTTCATCCTGATCTTTGATCTTTTGGGGCTATTTTGGGACGTATGGTTACATACAGTTAATCATGCAACAGGGGAGCAGGGTCTCAAACCATAGGCTGATAACACAATTAGAAAACCTGGAATATGCAGATACCAGTCTTTGACTGTTTGGTCTATCCAGAAGTTATGGTTTAAAAAATCAAATCTTATGAGCCTGACCATTTTTTAGAGCAGTAAGAATGGAGGACAAAAAGGAAGCTTAATGGCAATCTATTATTTAACCTGTTTGATTCTTTTCTCAGTAGAATTGATATCTTCATGATTTAGTAAGAACTGTATACTTGAGACAAATGCCGTGTATGCATGGAACTGTTATTCCTGAACTGTACATATATCAGTAATTCCAGGATGCATCTGACCTGTGTATATGAAATTTGATTAATGCATATATAGCGAAATGTATTTGAGTTTTTTAGAAGTTCTGTAAATTCACAGATCATCCACAAAAGTGGCATGGTAGTTCTAAAGTGTAATAGAAATGGGCCTGTCAATAGCCTTATTCTGAACCTTTAAGAACTGCAGCATTGAATGTGGCTCTGTCTCCTTTATAAATACAACTGGAAAAGGCATATATTTTTCACAGAAAGAATGACTAATTCTGGTTAATTTAGTACTAGAGAGTTCACTTTCAGTGTTTAATGAGTGAAATCCTTTCCATATAAAATATACTTTGCTAAACACAGCTTTAAAGTCTGTGATTAGTGGGGCAAGGGTAGGCAGTTACAGTGACTCTCTCCAATTTCATTGTATAACATAGTTTAGTTGATTATATTATGAAACCAGAATAAAATTTGTTGGGGTTTTGGCAGTTTGTAATCACCAAATTTAAAATTCAGATTACATAAAAGGAAAATCAGAAGTGGCCCTCTTCCCCCATTGGTTAAAAATTTAAAAATATAACTCACATCACTCAGGGTATCACCACAGCAGCAATCAGACTTAACTGATCACAGATTTAATGTTTTTATTTCATGCTTCGATGTGAATCTTTCAGTTGTTTCTGCCTGCATGTGTTGGCTTGCTCCTCTATGTGCTTTTGGTGTGTGCAAACTAAATTCCTTTCAGCTGTAACTAAACTGGAAGCTTATTCTTAAATCTGATTGAAGGGGGAAGGGGATGAAACCAGGCTCTGCAGAGATGAGCCTGCAGTGGTAAGTCAGAGTTGGTGGTGAGATCAGCAGCCCAGCTAAAGTGCTTGTACACTAATGCACTCATTGTGGCTACCAAAGAAGAGAAGCCGGAAGCCACCGTGCCGCAGGAAAGCTGTGGCATAGTTGCTATCATGGAAATGTGGTGGAATGACTCGCATGACTGGAGTGCTGCAATGGATGGCGACACACTCTTCAGAAGAGACAGGAGAGGAGCAGGGGTGGCTCTGTATGGTGGGGAGTCTCTTGATTCTATAAAACTGGAGATTAGTGATGAGAAGGTTGAGTGCCTTGGAGTAAAAAGGGAGACGGTCAAGAAGGCTGACATCCTGGTGGGAGTCTGTTAAAGACCTCTCAACCAGGATGAAGAGATGGATGAATTATTCTATAAGCAGATGGCCAATGTTTCAAGATCACCAGCCCTTGTTTTTGTGGGAGACTTTAAAATGCTAGATGTCTGCTGGGAACTCAACACAGCAGAGAGGAGGCAGCGTAGAAGGTTCTTGGAGTGTATGGAGAATAACTTCCTGTTGCAGTTGATAAATGAACCTACCAGGGATGGTGCCCTGCTAGACCTGCTGTTTACAAACAGGGAAGAGCTGGTGGGAGATGTGGTGGTCAGAGACCAGCTGGGGTACAGTGACCATGAAATGATGGAGTTTTCAATACTCAGTGAAGCAAGGAGGGGCACCAATAAAACATCTTCCCTGGACTTCCAGAGGGCAGACTTCAGCCTATTCAGGATGCTGATTTGGAGAGTACCTTGGGAAACAGCTCTTAAAGGGATCCAGGAAGGATGGACATAGTTCAAGAAAGAAATCTTGAAGGAGCAGGAACAGGCTGTCCCTATGTGCTGAAAGATGAGCCAGCAGGGAAGACAACTGGTCTGGCTGGGAACTCGGGGGCAAAAAAGAGGGTGTATCACCTTGGAAAAAGGGGAAGGCAGCTCAGGAAGTGGTTAAGCATGTTGTTAGGTCATGCAAAAAGGAAATTAGTAAGGTGAAAGCTCAGTTAGAACTTAACCTGGCCAATTCTGTAAAGGGTGATAAAAAGTGTTTTTATGAACACATTAATAGCAAAAGGAGAGGCAAGCAAAACATCCATTCTTTATTGGATATATGGGGGAAATACAATCACCAAAGATGAGGAAAAGGCTGAGGCATTTAACACCTTCTTTGCCTCAGTTTTCAACAATAAGACAGCTCACCCTCAGGACAACTGCAGCTGGTAGGGACAGGGAGATGAATAACCTCCCTGTTATCCAGGAGGACGCAGTTAGAGACCTGCTGAGCCACTCAGATGCTCACAGCTCTATGGGACCAGACGGGATCCATCCTAGGGTGATGAGGGAGCTGGAGAAGAGCTCGCCAAGCCGCTCTCCATCATTTATCATCAGTCCTGGCTCACTGGGGAAGTCCCAGATGACTGTAAGTTGGCCAATATGACACCCATCCATAAGAAGGACTGGAAGGGAATGGGGCTGCATTCAGCTGGCGGCCAGTCACCAGTGGTGTCCCCCAGTCCTCTTTAATACATTTATTGATGATCTGGATGAGGGGATTGAGTCTACCATTAGCAGCTTTGCAGATGACACCAAGCTCTGGGGAATGTCACTCTGCCAGAGGGTAGAAAGGCTCTGCAGAGAGACCTGGACAGGCTGGATAGATGGGCTGAATCCAGTGGTATAGAGTTCAACAAGGCCTAGTGTGGGGTCCTGTACCTTGACTGCAAGAATCCCCTGCAGCACTACGGGCTGGGGACAGAGTGGCTGGAGAGCAGCTGTGAAGAAAGGGACCTGGAGGTTTGGGCTGACAGGAAGCTAACCATGCGCCAGCAGAGTGCCCAGGTGGCCAAGAAGGCCAATGGCATCCTGGCCTGGATCAGGAATAGTGTGGCCAGCAGGACCTGGGAAGTGATTCTTCCCCTGTCCTCAACAACAGTGAGGTCACACCTCGAGTGGTGTGTTCAGTTCTGAGCCCCTCAGTTTAGGAGGGATGTTGAGGTGCTGGAGCATGTCCAGAGAAGGGCAACAGAGCAGGTGAAGGGTCTGGAGCACAAGTCCTGTGAAGAGTGGCTGAGGGAGCTGGGGTTGTTCAGCCTGGAGAAGAGGGGGCTCAGGGGTGACCTTATCGCTCTCTTCAACTACTTGGAAGAAGGTTGTAGCCACATAGTGATTGGCTCTTCTCTGAGGCAACCAGCAACGGGAAGAGAGGACATAGTCTTAAGCAGCACCATGAGAGGTTTAGGTTGGACATTAGGAAGAAGCTCTTCACTGAATGGGTGATTGGGCATTGGAATGGGCTGCCCAGGAGTCACTGTCCCTGGAGGTGTTTAAGAAAAGACTGGGAGAGGCACTTAGTGCCATGGTCTAGTTGACATGGTGATGTTAGGTCATAGGTTGGACTCGATGATCTCAGAGGTCTTTTTCAACCTAGTTGATTCTGTGATTCGGTATGATTATGTAATTTCCTGAACCACATTATCCTGTGGTTAGCCAAGTGTTTACTAATACAGCACACACCATCAGAAGGCTCAGGAAACGTCAAGAACTCTTGTAACTCCCTGACATAATTCACTTCCTATATAAAGATTAAAATGTATGTGTGACCTCCTATTTGTCTTCAGCTTCCAATCTGCTACTAAGCTGTGATCGATCTGTTTGCTGACACTCTTCCTCTCTTTCTGCTGAAGTGCTTTCTCTGCTTTACCTGCCCTAGCTTTTTTTTGCAGCCCCTTTTGATAAACTTCCCTTTTTCCTCCCTTCATTTAAGAATTCTTCAAATATTATCACTATTTTGATTTCTTCCTGCTATCAAGCAGGAAATTCTTAAAGGATGCAGTAAAGTCCTGGGGATGTGGCTTTATTCTTCAATATCTGCTGAAATTCTTTCTTAGGAACAGTGTTAAATGATGGTTGTCTCAGGACATTGAAGGATGGCAGGTATAACAGTGATAAATGCCAAATAAAGTTTAAAAAAAGAACAAACATGTGAAAAAACATTTTTCTAAAGGCAAGAAGGTACAAATCATAGTAAATCAGAACATCATGGCATATTATGTCTTTCATGAGGAGCTGTAAGAAATTTGGAAGTCCCACAACAAACCTGCAATTGTTTGAAATTTTGTACCTTTTTTTTCTGGTTTGGTGACTCAGAAGCACTCTGAGAAGCCAGGTTCCCTTCAGAGGTGTTTGGGGGTCCTCATTGCCTCCCACAAAAGAACGGTGTGAGGACATGACCCCGGATTACCATTTCTCCTGCTCCTCCCTGTTGCAAGAGTCAAAGCGTCCCTTTCTTTCACACCTTACTAGCATTTCTGATCTGGTGCAGGTTAGCATCTGCTTTTCTGTCTTTCTCTCCACTCTCAGGGTGGGGGAAGGGAGAGGATGAATGTGGTTCCAATGAAATAATGGCATTGATCTCCGAACTTCCAGAAAGCAATGTACATCACCAGTCTTGACTGCAGGAACTGCGGTACCTCTTAAAGATTCTCCCGAGGCTGTGAGCTGTGGGAGAAAACTTCCAAATAGCAACTGCCTACATCAGGAACTGCCCGCATGAGGAACTGCCCACCCATTCCCTGACTTCTCTGTTGTTTTAGTCATAGCCCAAGTTTATAACTTGTGCTGTGTCAGGGTAACACAGACCAGGCATTCAAAATAAGCACAATGCATGGTCCCCTCCCCTCCCTGCATGCAACAGCTTAGAGGGACAAGATGTGGTAATAGTGTCATGAACATTCAACTTACAGATTCCATTGCTACCGCACAACCACATATATATGGCTTCCCACATCCCCATAATGATTATAAGGGGAGAGTTTCTATCTAGCTGGAATGCAAGATGCTGAGGTAGCAGCACAAGCTGTTTCCCTACCTGTTCCCACATGCTCACCAGCATGCATGAAAAATTGCACAAGTCTTGCTCTGCCACAGGCCATGCATATGCTGTGCTGTTTACACCATAAACCTCATCTGCATGTGCAGGACATTGGAAGTAATTTCTTGAATGGTGAAGGTTCATTGATGATGATCCCCAGGACAAGAAGCACAGCCCATGAGATGTAAGTGATTGTGAGGCAGGAAAGGTTCAGTGACAGTCCAAATTCTTTACTTTGGTCCTGAGGAATGGGCATGCAGAAACGTTTGTCTCCAGCCACCTGCTGCATACTGAAAAGTTACGATTAAACCGAGCAAGTGGCAGATGACCTTGGAATTTTTTAATTATCCCTTTGCTCACTGTGAACTTCACCATCCCCAACTGGTTAGCCGCAGGTGGGAGCTGAATGGAGACACTCCTCTGGAGCTGAATGGAGCCACTCCTCTGGGTAACCGCCCCTTGCTGAGTGAAATGTGCTTCTACATGGTTGTGACAGTGGCTCCTCCTGCTGGCAGTGCTGCATCTCAAGATACCTGTGGGCAGTGGACAGAGCGGTTAATCATCAGCAAGCTCTCCCAGTGATTCACAAAGCTTCTCCCCACACACAAACTGAGGTTTTGAGATCTACATAAGAAGCTTTATAATTGAAACATGGGACTAGGTGATATTGTTTGCTCTGCTCAGGACAGATTTAACAAACAAACAACAGTGATTTTGTTCCTGGTAATTCAGTTTGCACAGGATATCACAGAGATGTAATTAGCAGAGAGTTTCTAGTTCTTGACCTCTTACTGAACAAGCTCACTGGAGAAAAATTTCCCCTGAGGGTGGGAATAACTAGATAGAAAAATAGATTAACCTGGCGTTGTTAAGGCACCATGATACTAGATCAATGGTTAGCCTGAGCTGTACTGTAGAATTGCCTAGAGGATGACAAAATCTGGCAATTAATGGCAGCTATTGGCATCAGTACCAATAACTCAACGGTGAAATTAAGTAAGAGAAAGGAGAAAATCAATGATAAAGGAGACTACAATTGTAGAGTAAGTATTTTCTGATATTTTAAGAGAGCATTATTTGCAAAACTATTTATTTAAAATGTTCTGTTACCCTCCATCTCCTTCCAGTCAGTCAGTTAGGAAGCACATTCAAAGTCTTTGCTGTTTGGAATTAGTCACTGTATTTAATCCCTGTCTGTCGACCATCTGATTAACATTGAGCATAAATTTGAAAGAGGGAACAATGCAATAATCTACTAAATGTGTCCATGTGATAGAATTGATTCCTCTTATGAAATCTCCTCAAATGTTTTCTGTACTGAAGATCTTTTCCTTGATTTGTGTTCTTTTTAAAGACATGATGTGTGAAGTGATGCCAACGATAAATGAGGACACCCCGATGAGTCAACGGGGGTCCCAAAGCAGTGGCTCGGACTCAGATTCTCATTTTGAGCAGCTGATGGTGAATATGCTGGATGAAAGGGACCGTCTTCTTGATACTCTTCGGGAGACACAGGAAAGCTTGTCACTTGCACAGCAACGCCTACAGGATGTCATCTATGACAGAGACTCCCTCCAGCGACAGCTGAACTCAGCACTGCCTCAGGTTTGTAGTTGATAAAGATTTTTTTTTTGTTTAGGTTCACTAGTTTTTCACTTAATACCACTTACGTTAACCCTAATCAGTATTTATTCCTTGAGGCCCAAATTTTGCTCCCATTGATGTTGGCTGCAGAACTTCTGCTGATTAAATAGTACGTGGTTTGACTTCCATGAGACCTGTCTTCAAAGTTAAGAGTAGGAGTAATGCCATTGACTTCAAGGAGAGCAAGATGAAGGCCTGTATCTACTGGTTCTTTTGGCTGTTGCTCTAGCATTTCCTGCAGGTGAGGGATCATTTAAATCAAAGATCTAATGGTAGAAACAAAAAAGAATGAGGATGTTTTCCAGAGGCTTTATTCTGGATAAGAATTTCTGAAAACAAACTAACTGATGTAAGTTAAATAAGGTGCTACACCAAACCACTAAAACAACGGATATATCAATATTTTAATTCAATTAATTTTAAATAATTATATCAATTTCATTATCTAAAGTTATCTTGGTCTTTATTAGGAACTTCAAAATTAATTACTTCAGTTAAAATATTAATGTGATAGTATATTCCAACATAATATATCAAGATAATTATTTTTAAGATACTAGAATTAAAAGCCAAGAAGCATCTTACTTCAGTCTGTATATGTGGCCCGAGGTTTGAAACATACCACATTTCAAAATGCAGTTTTTCTCCATGTTGTTTTCTTTTCATCTCTCAAGTGTCTTCCTAGAGAATGTGACTGTGGCCATGAGGGCCTGGGCTTACCTGCCCGGTTCAAGGTTAGCCAGTGGTCAGGGACGAATGAAGACGATGCGTGGTTGGAATACAGAGGTGGTAAGGATGAATGAAATGAGTGAGAAAATCTTAAAGATAGAAAAGAAAAAAGGCACCCACTGGAATAGGGAACAGAAGTAGTTGCTTAAGGGCTAACCCCAGCAGGTTATTGTACTGTCTTGAGGTAGGACTGAATAAGAGAGAGAGACTGTAATAATTTCAAGAATCGCATTAGTGACTTGAGCATTAGCTCCAGACAATAAAAATGACTACAGTTGGCTTGGGACAAGCAAAAAGAGTAGCAATGATCTTGATATACAGTAAAATCAATGGGTTTTGTTAGTTTTTCTCTAATTTTTGGGCAGTTGAGCTTCTTTTCTACTGGTGTTGCTCCACAGAAGAGTGTAAAAGAATAAGTGAAAGATAGCATAAATCCTTTATTCAAGGATTTATTGCTCGAAATATGAAGAGAGGATGTTCTGCATCTGTGTAACATTAATTATTAAGCTTGATTTATTAGTAATGCTGGTGCAACTACAGCTCTTAATTCTGTGGCCAGTGACTGTAGATGCCTATAAGTTTTTACACCAGTCTTCTCTGTGTAGTTAACTATCTCTTTCAAATCTGAGCCACAGAAATACAGTTGTCTTACTAAGTGCTATCATTAAAATAAATTTTATTTCTGTTAGATTAGCAGTCTTAACTTTATGAACATCTGTGTTTAACTGAACAGCTATGTTTAAGGCAGGAGGGAAAAAGTGAGCAGCCAATTACAGATCAGATAGACAAAATGTAATAGCAGGAGGACTTTAGAACTTATTTTGGAGAAAAAAACTAATAATAAGTCAAAAAGTTAACTTAAAAATATGACAAGGGTTTGTCAAAATTATACAGAGTAACTCGACATGACAGTTTGGTACCAGAATTGTTAAATTACTAATAGATGGAAAGTAAGTAAGAGAAAATGATACAATAATTAGTAAGGTAAGTAACAAAAGACAGAGAGGAAAAGGGACAGTAGACTGACAGAATGGAAGGAGGCTTGGAGTAGCTAATTCATAATGTGTTTTGAGATCAGTTTTTGTTAATTTGAATACAACAAGAAGGAGCATGCTACTGGAAATTTTGGACAACACAAAACTGAGTTGTACAGTCAACTAAGGGAATGATTATGATCGTACACAAGAGCAGAAGAACAGAGCTGGGGTGATATTTCACGGTACAAAGATGAGGACCTTATATCTAGCATTTAATAACCAAAATTTGTGTTTGGACTTTTTAGATAGCAGTAGTGAAGAGGGAAAATATATATTCTACAATGGTTGTAGGCAGCCAAAGAGAGATGGGTATAGAAAAGGCAAATATAATTGTGAAATGTATTATGTAAGAGATTTCTTTTGGAATGAGGTGAGTATTAATGCAGTTATACCAAGGGGTGGTTTGAGCCTTATTTGTTTGGGTTTTAGTTCAGTGGTGATTGGGAGCCAACCTCAGATTGGAAGAAATTCAGAAAAAGACTGCTAGAGGAAAGAGACAGTAATATATTCTGCATGAAATAACTAGTTGAAGTTTTTCTACTTGTGTGGAAAACTTGAGTTGAGAGGGACTATGAGTGATTTCGTAAATTTTCTGGGAGGGACAGAAAAATGGAATGACCAGGTAAAGATGAAAGAAATGTTTTAAGCCAAAAAAATGTTGATGAAGGAATAAATGATTATAGGTTACCATTAATAAAGATGTATCATTCATCAAAAGAAAGTCTTGAATTATGAAGGAATGACATCTTTTATAGACAAAGACCTAGTGAAAACCCCAAACTGTTCTTTATTTCACACTTTATTGTGGAGACATTCTACATGTATTGGAACATTCAACACAAGAAATGAAACATGAGTCTGAATATTTTCAATTTAATCTATGAGAATGATGTGGTAGTACAATTAAGCTGAGAAGTGTTCTGTACGTAATAGGTCTTCTGATAATAAGAATCTAGTTCAAAAGTGATCTTGTTTATTCTTCACAAAGCTTTCTGTTGACAGCAGAAGCCTCTAAGGAAAGTGTATTTGGATCTGCACTGCATGTTCCCTTACAATAGGAATTGATTGTATTTAAGTCATGACTTTTGAGTCCAGAAAAAAAAAAAAAGCTAAATACTGTCCAGTTCCACGGTAATGGGGAAGCGTAAGATCTAAATATTTAACATTATGTTTTTATTTTGTTGGAGTAAAATTAGGTCTTTTACTGTAGCATAAAAAACTGTTCTACTAAAAAGGTTAGTAACTGTATTTAGAAACTTAACTCCTGTTTTGGGTGGTAGAAAGAGGAAAATGTTCAATTACAACTTCAAGCAAATTTCACCATAATCTTCTCTATGCTAAATTGTCTAGAAAATATCCCCTATATTAAGTTGCCTTGTAAAAAAACCTCCAAAAAATACAAAGTCTGCCAAGACTGAAAATAATTCATAAGAATTAAAAGAGTTAAAATAATTATAATTGTACTCCAATAAAAAATACTGAGCTAGGCTTGTTTTGTGGTTGGTTTGCTGTTTCTTTTAGTATTTCAAAAGTAAGTTTCAAAGTATAAAAGATGCCAAGATGTTATATATATGATGTTCCTAAGTCATCACTCTCTTGGCAAGTATATTTATTTTGTTCATTAATAATGTACTTGCTCAGTGATTTACTTAGAAAATAATATTCACAGAATCACAGAATAGTTGAGGTTGGAAGGGACCTCTGGAGGTCATCTTGTCCAGCTTATCTGCTCCAGCAGGTTTACTAAGAGCAGGCTGCCCAGGACTGTGTCCAGATGGCTTTTGAATATCTCCAAGAGCAGACTCCACAGCGTCTCTGGGTAACCTGTGCCAGTGCTCAGTCACCCTTAGAGTAAAAAGTGTTTCCTGATGTTCAGGAGGAACCTTCTGTTTCCATTTGTGCCCATTGTCTCTTGAATATTATGTTACGAAAAAGTTGTGATTTTACTTAGCATTTTGTTAGCAGGTATTTTTTTTAATTACTCTATTTGTGCTCTGATCATCAGAATCCGCACCTCTGCTTTCTTTTACAGTACCATTCATTCTAACTAGTAAAGCGGACTAAAAGTTAAGCTTTCAGTATTAATAATATAGAAACTCTCTATTAAAAAATGGGACACTTAAGCCTTTCAGAAAGGGTAGTTCATTCTGGAGCATGAAACCTGGAAATGCTCTGGGTTTGTTTGGTTGGATTTTTTCCCTTGTCAGTATAGAAAGTGCCTGAGTTATAGAATTCTAAAATGGTTTGAGTTGGGTGGGACCTTAAAGATATCTAGTGTCAATCCTCCCCTCATGGGTAATGATGCTACCCACTAGATCAGGCTGTCCAGGGCCCCATTCAACCTGGCGTTGAACACTTCCAGGGATGTGGTAGCCATAACTTCTCTGGGCAACCTGTTCCAGTGTCTTACCACCCTCATAGTGAAGAATTTCTATTTTATATCCTACCTAAACCTACCTTGTTTCAGTGTAAAGTCATTCCCCCTTGTCCTGTCACTACATGGCTTTGTGGAAAGTTCCTCTCCAACTCTCACTAGGCCCCCTTAGGTACTATAAGGTCTCCTTGGAGCCACCTCTCCAAACTGAACAACCCCAACCCTCTCAACCTTTCTTCATAAGAGAGGTATTCCAGCCCTGTGATCATGTTCGTGGCCCTCCGCTGGGCTGACTTCAACAGATCCACATCCTTCTTATCTTGGGGACCCCAGAGCTGGATGCACTACTCCAGATGGGGTCTCACGAGAGTAGAGTAGAGGTGGGGAGAATTATTTGCCTCAGCCTGCTGGCCACGCTTCTATTGATGGAGTCCAGGATACAGTTGGCTTTCAGGGCTGCAAGTGCACATTGCTGGCTTATGTCCAGCCTCTTCTCTACCAGTGTCCTCAAATCTGTCTCCTTAGGACTGGTCTTGGTCCAGTGTGGGCCCAGCCTGTATTTGTGCTCGGGATTGCCCCAGCTCTGGTGCAGGATCTTGCACTTGGCCTTACTGAATTTCATGAGATTTGCATAGGCCCGTCTCTCAAGCCTGTCAGGGTCCTTGTGGATGGCATCCCTCCTGTGTGTTGCCCACACTGCACATCTTGGTATCACTGACAAACTTGCTGAGTGGGCACTCGATCCCACTGTCCATGTCACGGACAAAGATTAAACAGTGCCAGCCCCAATACTGACCTCCGAGGGTTAGCTCTTGTCACTGGTTTCTGTTTGCATGTTGAGTCACTGACCACAACTCTTTTGAGTGCAACAGTCCAGCCAATTTCTCATCCACTGAGTGGTCCATCCATCAAGTCCATGTCTCTGGTTAGAGACAAGGATGTAATGTGGGACAGTGTCAAATCCTTTGCACCAGTACATGTAGATAATGTTGGTTGCTCTGCTCTTATCCACTACCACTGTAACCCCACCATAGAAGGCCACCAAATTTGACAGGCACAATTTGCCCTTAGTGAAGCCATGCTGGCTGTTATCAATCAATTCATAATTTTCCACGTGCCTTAATACAATTTCTAGAAGGACCTGCTCCATGACCTTGCTGGTCACTAAAGTGAAGCTGACCAGTTTTCAGTTCCCTGGATCTTCCTTTTTATCCTTTCTAAAAATGGGGATTATATTTCTGCTTTTCTAATCAGTGGGAACTTCACAAGGCTGACATGACTTCTCATATATTATGGATAGTGGTTTAGACACCTCATCCACCAGTTCCCTGAGGACCTGTGGATGCATCTCATAAGGTCCCGTGGACTTGAGCACCTTCATGTTCCTTAGATGCAGATAATCTTAAACGTGGGTTTTGCTTACAGTGAGTGGTTCTGCATTCTCCCAGTCTCTGCCTTTGCCTTCTGCAACTTAGGGGGTGTGTCTGGAGCACAGTGCCTAGCCTGCATGGTTAATTTTTAGACAGCTAAACTATCACAAGTTGAATTTTTCTGGGCATGGGTATAGAACCCCCTACCTTTACAATGGACCTTTTAAAACTAAAACAATCCAAGTGTGTTATTTTTTTGTAGAGATCATTGAATAATTTATAATGAGAGGGAGACCACTGGAACTCCATTTTCTTTTTTAAAAATTTTATTTATTTATTTTCAGCAAGTTTGAGTATATTGTGGTTCTGGTGAATCTCTCTGATGGAAATCTAAACACCTGGTTCTAATTAAGTTTAAATTCTATAAGATGCTGCAAATCTATTTTTTTTTTTTCGGTCTAATAGATATTACAGTTAGCAGTATTTGAAGATCTTTTCTTTCTGGATATAGATAGTAGAATTGTTTGGAGTGTGGGACTGCAATGTTAAAAAAGAATCCTTTGATATTCCCTGGCACCCCATAGATTTCAACTAACTTGTAATTGTTAGCTACAATAATTCAGTAATAAAATCAGTAACAGAAACATAGTGGTAATCATTGTGGTTTTATTTCATCTAATAAGATATCACTCATTTAGAAATGCTTACTGGAGGCGCGATAGAAGGGAAAATCCAAAGATGGAAATGTAATGAACTTGTTTTATTGAACCAGTTTATGTAATTTGATCAATGTTAACCTTTAATAGGATTGCGATTAGAGAAATTTGTTGATAGCCTTGCAGTTTCTTCCAATACAATGCACAATGAATGTTTTACTGGCAGGGACAAGAAAGCTATAGGGAGACAATAGTAAGCCAGTTGGGCCTTATTCTGAGATTGTCTTTTCTGTTTAAAAGTGTGTGCTTGTACTGCATGGATACGAAATAGTGGCATGCATATAGATGCAAAAATACAATAGCCCACTAGAAAAAAAATACAGATATTTAAAAATAATTAAAGTAGATATTGTTCATTTAAGTCTGGACACTTGCTAAGCAATGTAAGGTATTTATTGTTTGGGTGAAAATAATAACTTGACCCACAGTATTGTTCTTAAAACATTTCTTGTTCCTATGATAAAGATGGAATGATGGCTTTTTTCCCTGATTTATTTCTTTCTGGCTATGCTGAAGAACAGAGTACCAATGGCATCCTGTATGTTTGAATGAATAATCAGTACTTTTTTTGATGTACTAAAAACATACTCTTGTGTGAAGGACTTCTGTAAGGTCTCTATTTTCTTTATATTTACAAGATTATGCATTTTTTAATCATATTTTGGGAATAATTTAAAAAGAATTCCAAGCAGTGAAATCGAGGTCTATCCTACATGTCTAGGGTGAAAGTACCAAGTTTTCTGTCTCAGAAATCCAGTGAGACACTCAGTATTCATGTCTGAAAATTAAAGCTTAACCGAGTGTTTGTTGCTATTTCTAAATTTCTACTGTCACAGAGAATAGTTGTTCAGGCCACTAAATAAAAATATCTTAATGTTCAGGTGTTCTGTACCCATGCAGTTCCTGCTAAAATCAGTGCAAGTAGCAAGTCTTTCTGACTGCCAAAATCAGTTTCGATTACTAAATATGATCAGAAATATTTTCATAAACAAATTGGAATTTTTGCTAGCTATCTTAGCTGATATGAATATTAGGGGAAGTATGTTGACATGTATGCAAAATTTAGATAGTAAACATAACTATTAATTCTAATAAATATGGAAATACGGGATTTAAATGTATTGGTGGGAGACAGAGCATCTGGAATTCAAGTGAAACTTGGCATTATTAAGTTACAGTGATGTAATTGCAACAAAATGCTGAAGTATTAATGTGTCCAACCTTAGCAATTGTTTGCATAGTATTAAATACCAATTTCATTATGGTGGATGACTCCTAACTAATATTACTCATTAAAGACAGACAGATTGTATCGGTGGTGTAAGTAAGACAATGTTCTGCCTCGGTCCTCTGTAGACTTTTTTTTTTTTTTAACTGCCATCATATGCCTGACAGTGCACAATCATAAGTATAATAGACATAAAAGTAATAACTTGAATTCTTTTCCAGGATGAGGTTATTGCCCTGCTGTTGTGAAGTTCTGTGTATTCAGTAGCATATTGCAAATATTTATAAAAAGGAGAATTTCTCTTAAAATCTTTGTAATGAATATGTGATGACTGAAAAAGACCCATGTGACAATCCAGTGAAGAAAAAAAAGGGATATAAGAAAAAAAGACAGAAACATAAATATTTAGAGGAGGAGCAACATGTGGTAAATGCCTGATGCTAGCAACAAGACTATGTACTCCCATTTCACTCTATATCTGCTTCATAAACATTCATATCAATTATTTTAACCTGAACCAGGTACATCAACTGCTGCATTAACTATTGATGGTTCATTATCTGAATGGTTATAAAGACACGTGAATGAATATGTGATAAAAATATGGTGGTGCTGGTCAACAGAGTAGAACACAGATGGTTATCTTAAGTCCCTATAAATGAAGCTGTTGCCATTAAATTGTAGGCAGCATAGTTTTTATAACAGCTACAGATAGTCATGGTTTCTTTTTTCTGGTTTCCGTAACAGCTATAGTCATGCCTTTCAATGTTTTAAGAGGCATTTGGACAATGGTCTTAATAGTATGATTTAACTTGGACAGTCCTGAAGTGGTCAGGCAGTTGGACTAAATGATCCTTGTAGGTCCCTTTGAACTGAACTATTCTATTCTGTTATACAGGGAGGAAAAGCTGGAAAAAAAAGTAATGCAATTTTATAAAGCTTAACTCTGTTTGTGTGCTCTTTGCTCGTGTTCTTGAAGGTAGATGGTAGAGGCTGAGACATCATCGACGAACATCTTGAAAACACATACTCCTTCCTTTATAATTTCTCTATTTAAAAGCAAAGAAAATGCAGAATATTTAAGAATCAGCTTTTAGAAATTTCTTAGGCTATCTTCCATCTTATCAATGTTTTGCCTATACTACTGCATATTTGCACAAAACCATAGAATTATGTTAAAAGCATGTTTTTTTACCTCAAATGTGGATAATTTAGCTCTCACTGAAGTCTGGAGTTTTCCTGTTGACTCTGAAGAAAACAGGTTTGCTTGTATTGATGAATATGTATTTTTCATATGATCCCCAGGAATGTGAACTTCTGTTGGTAGACGTTAAGGGACAGGCAGATGAGTAACCTTGTTTTATATAATGTAACATTTCTACAGTCTACTCAAGAATGTACTCCAAATCGTCATTTGCTGAGTATATCTTATCATTTAAGTATGGGGTTTTTTCCTAGTTAGTGTCGGACTATGGGCTTTGGTTTTTTCTTTTTCAATTATTGTTGATCAACCGCATTCTTTACCACATATGAGTGCTAAAAAAATCTCTTATTACACTGTAACTGTCAATTTGTTATGGGAGCCAATCATCTGTCAAACTAGATAATATGAAATAAATCTTGGAGACCTATACTAAGGTTCTATGTTGGTTTATTTCAAATTACGAAATAACCAAAATTACAGATTAGATTTTTTCCCATATGGGATTTTTTTTTTTTTTAAGGAGACTAAGCAGAAGGGAACATAGCAATAAATAAAGGGAAGGAGTAATAAGGAAAAGGTAATGCACAAGTAGATAAACCATACTTCTGCAACAAAATGGTAGAACTCCATAAGAAGGGTACAGTGAAAGTCAGTCTGCACAGGAAGAAAAGCCCTAGAACAGAGTTCATGAGAGTCAGTAGGGAGGTTTTCCCATTTATTTCCATCAGTGTTGGCCTAGTTCTTAAAGAGCAAGTATTTAAGCAGCAAACTGAGCAAAGGGGCAGAGAGGGACCTGTTGTCAGCCAGTTGAACATGAGCCAGCAGAGTGCCCAGGTGGCCAAGAAGGTCAATTGGCATCCTGACCTATATCAGGAATAGTGTGATTCTTCCCCTGTATTTGGCACTGGTGAGTGCTGTGTTCCAGTTCTGGGTCCCTCACTACAAGGAAGACACTGAGGTGCTGGAATGTGTCTAGAGAAGGGCAACAAAGCTGGTGAAGGGTCTGGAGCACAAGTCCCGTGAGGAGTGGCTGAGGAAGCTGAGATTGTTTAGCCTGGAGAAGAGGGGGCGCAGGGGTGACCTTATCGCTCTCTACAACTGCCTGAAAGGGGGTTGTAGCCAGGTGATGATTGGCCTCTTCTCTGAGGCAACCAGCAACAGAAAAAGAAGACATAGGCTTAAGCTGCAGTATGGGAGGTTTATATTGGACATTAGGAAGAAACTCTTACTGAATGGGTGATTTGGCATTGGACTGGGCTGCCCAGGGAGGAGCTGGAGTCACTGTCTCTGGAGGTGTTTAAGGAAAGACTGGAAGAGGTACTTAGTCCCATGGTCTAGTTGACATGGTGGTGTTAGGTCAAAGGTGATGATCTCAGAGGTCTTGATCACAGTCTGTGATTCTGTGATCAAAAGTGCTCCTGGACATTCTCACTATAAAATGAGGTTCATGAAAGTATCTGAGTCTGCAGTTCAAAATTGTGATTTTTCGTTTTGGTTTTGTTTTTTTTTCCTGTCATAATGACATATACTGTATAGGCATTGAACACTGAGATAAATACTGAATTCAGTAAATTAATTTTTGGATCTTCTGGGAAAAAAAAGTTACTTTTTCTTTGGCAAGGTGAATACAAGTGCCATCTGGGCAAATGTGTTTTGGAAATGGAATTTGGAGATTATATTTGTACACTAAGTTTGTGTTTTATACTTCCTTTGCTTGGTAATATCAGATTGACAGTGGAAATAATGAATACCCCAGACACTAAGATATACTGAACACATTTGCAGTGTTTTCTAAAAGGTGAATAGTATCTCACATAATTGGTGTATAACATATTGTGGTATGTGTTTGGTCAAAACATGTAAAAGACAGTACTTCTGCATTGATGAACACTAGGTAGATATAATTGCCCCTATTCAATTAGGTTTTCATTAGCAGTAAAATCTTGATATTGGAAGTATTCAAAGAGAAAAGGAGATATTTAAAGATAGAGAATTTCTTATTGTTCAGTAATTTATACACATTCATGTCCAAATACCTGACTATAATTTGTCTTGCTGTTTATAGCTACTATAAACTAGCATAAACTTTATCAGCTAAAACATATTTAAAATTCAAACCCTATATATGTGTGTATAAATCAGCTGACTTGTTCCATCTCTTTATCCTCTTTTATTGAATATTCAACTACCTTCCTTAAATTATTTTCCTTTCAGTGTAACTCCACTTAGGCTCTTAGGTATAATATAAATTTAGCAGTCTCCTGTATTAAGAAAGAAATGTGTATTTATTTTTCTGTACTCCTCATGATTTATTTTCAATGTGAACAAGTACTGCCTGCCACAACTGTGGCATGCTGTTGTAAGCATACAGTCAATCGTAACTCACATATGTTGTATGTAGTCCCTACAGAGACTCAGTATTTGGATGGTATTGGCAGATTTGAGAAGGTATTGTTTACTGAAAATTGTGATTTCAAAAAATAAATCATGAATTTCAAAAAATGCTTTCAAGAAGCTGCACAGTTTTTCACAAATTGAACATGTCTGAGCCTTTATAAATTCTCATATTAAGTCTTCAGAAATAATACTGTGAATGGGCAGATGGTTTTATTTCCATGCAAACAGAAACTTCTGCATTCTTTATAAGGAGCAGTGAAGATTACTTGGGAACCTACCTTTAAGTTTAGAAGTTGGTAATCAGACTTCCTAAACAAATGGTTACACAAGATCTCAAATAACCCGAATCAGATTTGCAAAAATGTTTACATTTGCCGCTAAAAATACCACTGTATGTATTTCTGATTTCACTATTTCAGCTGGGTACAATTCTTCATAATTTATCATGCTTGAATCTGAACCATGCACTGATGCTTATTTTCTATTTGAATACATCTGAGTTAATTTTGCTTCTTACTTGCATATTACAGAGCTATGATAACTAGAATTACAAGAAGATCAGTAGCAATTTAAGGTAATAACAAAATCAATGTTCTGATCTATGATAGAACATACAGAAAGATAAATTCTTTGTAGCTGGTCATTATTTGTATTCTCAGACATTAGAGAAAGGGAAGTTAGAAGGATCACTTTTGCCCTAGACAAAATAAACCAAAAAGTACTAATCTTCTAGAAGAATACTAGCAGATAGATATGAAACATCTGAAATGCTACTTGTCCTAATCCAGTGCTGCACTTTTGAGTCCTTCAGCATAATGTCTCTGTTTTTCAAAACAACTTTCCTTTGGTGCCTAATTGGCATGATGATAATGATGTGCAAAGAATCCCTTTAAAGTACACAAATGTGTTTCTTTTACTCAAAGTATAAAAAGAGTTTATAGTTACAGATGTTTATAGATTTATTTTGAAGATGATGTCCAGATTAGAATAAAATTATTCTTTCTCACTGTTTGTTTAAACAAATAGAAAGTATTCATATGGCTCTGAATTGAATGTAAAGGAGAAATTTTCTAGGCTATACATTAAGAACTGTTACAGCTTTGCAATTCTTTGATTTTTCCAGAGATGGGAGAATGACCTCAGGCATAACATATAGGAAAGCGTTTACAGGTTCATAATCCCATAAAGTTTTGTTTCTAGAGTGTGCACATACCAGCTGCTTACAAAGAATTGTTTAAATGAAGGCTCAGTGAGGAGGTAGCAAAGGACAAGCCTGGTACTGTGAGATTTCCAGAGTGCTTTCTCAGACTTGTATCATCTGCAGCTAAGGGCAGGTTTTCAACTTCAGCCTGTATGCTGATCCTAAAATAGAAGTGCTTGTGTTCCAAAACTGATCTAGTTATTTTTGAGCCCATGCAAAAAGTAAAAAAAAAAAAAAAAAAAAAAAAAAAAAAAAAAATCAAAGCATGGGCTTCCACTGAC
>VWZG01013002.1:0-22682 GCA_013396735.1 Grallaria varia | reverse complement strand
TAAAAAAGATTGGTATTTCATGAAGGTGTAAAAATTCCTATCTGCACATTTCTCTTCTGTTTTAGTAAGACAACAATGGTGGTTATTTACCTTCTGCTACAAATGTCTTTTGTTACCTTTCTTCCTGAAAAAGACTTCCTGGTCAAACATGCTGGTTTCAATTCTACTTACATTATTCAGTGGCAGAGTGAGCTGCCTTTGTCATAGCTTGAGACAAAAAAGAAAAGGAAATACTATGGTGTGGCTTGAACTTTTTAATTATTTTTTTAAAGGCAGAGTATTTAGAAACAAGGAGAGCATGCTTCTATTTAACTGGTTGCTGTTCTGTAGTTTAAAATCTGTCATTTAGTAGCTATGAGGTATTCAGCATTACTGGGCACATGAAAACAAAAGACAGGCTGTAGTTAAAAGGTTTGTAACTTCATCAAAGTCGTTGGAGTATGTTGAGAGTAACACATGGGATGATTTCTAAATTCTTGCCTTATGGCATTTTCATAGAGTTTGTTTTCAACTAATTGAAACAGGCTGCCAATTTACGTTCCAAAATGTAACATGAAGTTGAGCAATGTTTCATAATTCCACAGTGTTCTATACCAGGGTAAAAAGTTATGGAAATTAATGTGATATTTATACAGAGTAGTGTACATGTTTTGTTTAATTTTGTTGGGTTTTTGTTTTTTCTAATACAACCTATTTGTTGAAATGATGAAATTTTACATTTTTCTAGCTGTCCCCTGTAGAAGATGGCTCTTTTTCTTAATATTAAACTGTCTCCTCTGAAAAACTGAAAAACATGTATTTCTTCTTATCTCAAACAGATAGATGTCACTTCCATGCTTACTTTCCACAAAAATTTTTAAAAAATTTTGAAAAACTTAATCTGCATTTCTGCAGTAGGACTGAGGATCAATTGCATAGGAGTGAGGAGATCATTTCTTACTTTCTTTGTTCATGGTCACTCAGCTGGTAGAAACATTGCAGGAAAATTGAGGGTCATCCTATAACTGCATTCAGTAACTGATGAGCAAATTGCCTTTGTAGATTGCACATATTCTTTTCCTGTTCTAAACTGTCTCCTGTAAAGTGTAGCTGAAGACAGTGAGGCTGTGTATTTTTTTTTAAAGGAAAAAGGTCTTAGCCTAAAGCCTGTATCTCTCATGTATTATATGAGTTTAAAAAATAAAAATCCACCATTGTTGCATCATTCTTATTTCGTTTTTAAATTATACTGATTTTGAAAGTGATTGTAAAAGACAGCTACCTAATTAGAAAATAGACTTTTTTAAAATAGAAGAGTGGCTGTGTTTTGAAAGAGCAGCCTTCTTTGAAAGGTATAACTTGTGCTTACAGCATAAAAGTGCACGTATAATTCTAGTAAGTTACAGGTAATGTAACTTTGTACTTCTAACTACCTACTTATGAATTTGAATAGAGCGGTAAGGAATAAAAATATTCAAATTTGCTTCTACTAACTCAGTCTGCAGAAGTAGTTTAAATATGAAATAAAAAAATTGGAACTATATGCTTGGGAATCTGTAACTGGGATGTGAGTGTACAGCAAGAAAATGAGCCTTGTAAAACAAGACACTGGTCTGTGATTTAGAAAAGCTCAGGACCACAGAGGTCTGCCTCTGATGCCATATGAAACCATCGGTCAGTCACTGAAATTTGCTGTCCCACTCATCTCTGAAATGGTTTCTTTTGAGTTTACCTTTTAAGGTTTCTCAGATGTAGCCCATATTTCAATCTAACTGGTCAGTCATTTCCTCTGTCACAAAGGAAAACACAAGCACTCCACACACCATGATGTACATTATTCTAATTTCTTAATATTGAGCTCTGTTAAGGTATACATTAGTCTTCCAAAGAGAACAGCAGAATGCTATCCACATTACTGTTTGAAGCTAATTAGGAAAAGTGTTTTATTTAAAACTTTTAAGATGGTTTTGGAATAGATATGTGGACATTCTGGTATGAGATTAAAATAGTTTTTCGTGTTCAAACATAGGAGCACAGATTTATCAAGGAGCCTGTTACAATAAAGCTTTTCAGTCACTTTGGAAAGGGGAGATGAGGAGGAAATTAGTGTTAACAAATAGAGAAGGATAACCTATGCACCAACCACAAAAGTTTAATGCCAACTCTGTGTGACATTAAGTGAAGCTGAAAGTTCTGATTTATGCTACAGGCAAATAAGCACTGTAGGTTTAGAGTGTGGAAAGTACTCATGAGGCAGCTAAGAACGCAAGATACTTTACAATTTTTTCTTCTTTCACCAAGTTTTCTCAGAAAAAAAATAATGTTTGTGTCTTTCTGCAAAACTATTTTCTTTTTGCATCTCATATCTGTTCCATTCAGGAGTCTATAAATTTTCTGCTTAATTTTAGACCATAGTCTTAAAAAAAGGGAACTGTTTGCTGTCTTTTCTGGGCATCACTTTTAGGTTTAGGTGTGTAAAATGTCTAGTTGCCTTAAAGAAATGAAAAAGAGCCACAGAAATGTTATCCTGAAATAGGTGAATAGCTGTAATCATTTAGCAGCATTGGTTAATAAAAAGCTGTACGAGAAAGTGATCTGCATTGCTATTAAACTGATGCAGTATTTATTTTTACTGACACACAATCTTGCCGGATTTCTGTAGACTTTCACTCAGTATGCAAGACCAATACAAAAAATACAATATGAGCTTTTAGTTATGGCATTTATACAGCCTTTTTCATATTTTAAGTGTTAGCAGTCCTAATATTTATGGTGGTTCTGTAGATTTTGTAGTGTAGATTTTGATCACTTTATGATTTTTTAAAAATATAACTAAAAATCCAGTAGATGTTTTTATCATATGGGCACATAGTGTCAAGGTGCAACAAGAGCTGGGGCTCTCTGGGATCCAGCGATCCATTGGGGCAGGCCCTGGCACCAGAGTCCATCCCACAGAATAACAAAATATGCTGATTTGAAAGGAACTCACAAGGATCATTGAGTCCACCTTCTAGCCCTGCACAGGACCATCCCCCAGAGTCACACCATGTGCCTGAGAGTATTGTCCAAATGGGTCTTGAACTCTGCCAGCTTCCTTGGGGTTCCTGTTCCAGTGCCCAGCCACCCTCTGGGTGAAGAACCTTGTCCTGATATCCAACCTAAACCTCCCCTGACTCAGCTTCATGCCATTTCCTTGGGTCTTGTCAGTGGTCATGAAACAGGAGATCAGTACCTGCCCTCCACTCCTTCTCATGAAGACGTTGAAGGCCACAACAAGGTCTCCCCGCAGTCTCCTCTTCTCCAGGCTGAACACATCAAGTGACCTTTGCCTCATGACCCTGCACCACCCTCCTTTGGACGCTCTCCAATAGCATAATGTCTGTTTTATATTGTGGCACCCAAAACTGCCCACAGTATCCAAGGTGAGGCCGCCCCAGTGCAGAGCAGAGCAGGACAATCCCCTCCCTGGACCGGCAGGCGATGCTTTGCCTGATGCCCCCAGGACACGGTTGGCCCTCCTGGCTGCCAGGGCACTGCTGACTCAGATTCAACTTGCCATCGACCAGGACCCCCAGGTCCCTTTCCCTGGCACTCCTTTCCAGCATCTGTACAAACCTCCGGGGTTACCCCATGCCAGGTGCAGAACCCAGCACTTCCCCTTGTTGAACTTCATATGGTTGGTGATTGCCCAGTCCTCTGATTTCTCGAGGTCTCTCTGCAGGGCCTCCCTGCCTTTGAGGGAGTCTACAGCTCCACTCAGTTCTGTGTCGTCCGCAAACTTCACAGAGCACAGGAGCATGCCATTGTGTTCACAGAATATTCTGAGTGGTAAGGGACTCACAAGGATCATTGAGTCCAACTTATAAGTCAATGACCTGTACGGGGCTCTGTTGCAGTCCGAGGGCATGGGGGGAGGGTGTCGCACTGCACAAAGGGGTCCAGCAAGGTCTGAAGGTCTTGGTGCAATGCTCTGTTTAATGGAGGTGCACGGGGGTTTTACAAACTCAGATGGGGGAGGTACCAGAAGATGGGATAGGGCATGAGTCAGACAACCAGGGAAACAAATCGGGATAGGGAATAAGGCAAAAGGGGCAGGGACCGGGGAAGGAAAGGGTGAATGGTAGCTGTGTCCTCTCTGCAGCTTCTTCACCCGATCAGAGAGGGAAGCAGGCAAGCAGGCATACCTGGGCATGCCCAAGAAATACAAATCTCCAGGAAGCATGCAAAGTATATGTTTTTAAACACATGATAAAGTCCACATAATAAAGTCCTTTCATTCACTGCATGTGTTCTTCCACTCCTGAAATCGCTCCCATTCTGATTCTTGGTCCTCCACAGGGCTCAAACACAAAAACTTAGTTTATTAGCACCATGCTTTAACTAGCAGCTAATCTCCAGGTCAGCTTGCTTAGTATCCCCTCCAGTCTTGTGTCCAAGTAATTTATGAAGTCATCATGTTATAAGGAAGAAGAAAATCCGCATGTGGAAAAAGGTAGTATTGTTATCCCTATAAATGATGTTTAATGTGTACTTCAATCCTTTAAAATTACTGCCCTTCCTTTCAAAGCATTTTAGGTTGGTGGGATACAGTCTTAATGTACAGCCGTAATTACAAAGGTGTCACTTCTGGAAATTAATAAAAAATTCCAGTAAGAGTTAAGTGATTATATTTGTGAAGATTGTCTAGCTAATTTAAGGTTGCAAAGGTACAGGATGCTATTAGGTAGTAATCTCATGAATTTTAATTGTTGTGGAATTCTGAATATTATCTAGGAGATTGTTAGAACGAATTCTGTAGTACTGTTAAAGATGCTGTAGATGGTTTGTACGCCATTCATTGTGAGCTTCCAAATATAAATTGCAAAACAGGTATAGGATAAATCACTCAAGAGGCTGGGTGATTAACCTACTTGGCAGGCTTATACAGTCTTTGAGGCTCCACATAACAGCAGTCAGATGGGCATGCATCAGGAAGGCAACTTTATGTCCTGGTGGGACTGATTGCCCTCTTTCTTTGGGGTGTTTGCAGCATCCCTATTATTTTCCCTGACTTAAAAAATTGGCTTAGATCCTTAAAAGCATCTTTTGCCTAACTACCTTTGATTCCTCCAACGTGTTAAGCTTCATATTTATTGTTAAGCATAACCAGAGTTGTTATCCAAACCTCCATTTTTCCTTGTACCTCAAATTTGTCTTCCACTGGCTTTAGGTAAGTGCTCCTTACTGTGCCAGTAATTAGCTCAGAGTGGCCAGCAGCTGCAGTCTCTGCAGCCAGCAGCCTTCGCTGCTGCAGGTTCTCGCAAAAGGAACCATGATTCTCATTTACTCATTGTCTGTTTGGGGAGAAATTAAAAATCTTTAATTTTGTATCATTGCCTTAATTCTAAAAAATACAAGCCAGGTATAAATGTAGGTTTCTAGAGTAAATTTAGTTTTTCTAATTGCCTACAGGCTGGCCAACTGAGTATTAATTGGCTGAGAATGTATGTATTTTTTGGCTTCTCAGGCTGCTCAAAACTGATGCTGAATTGTTTATGAGGTCATAGAAAGAGCACAGTACGTGGTGGTAGCTGTTCATCTCTTTTAGGCAGAGTTATGCAAATATATGTAACTTTGTACTCTGTCATCTTCTGAGTGGATTTATTTCAAAAGAGTTGGTCTTTTATGGTCTGTAATAATGACTTGACTTGTAGTTTAGGTCACTCATCCTATCAGAGCCTCACTAAGGAGGTGCAGTTGCCTGTAAAGTAAATGGGGAGTAGTATCATCTGAATTTGTTTTTCTGATTTTTTTGGCTTGTAATAATATTTATATGAAACAGAAACAACTAAAAAGAGAAAGAAAAAGAAAAAACAAAATCAATACAACCAACAAACTTAATTTACCTCATCACTAATAAAAAATTCTTCAGTAATTCTTCCTTCTTCCTAGAGAGTCTGTCTCAGGAATATGTAAGTACTTCTCATGTTATATGTGTGTACAGTTATCACAGAAGTATTCTAACTGCACTGTTAGCATTATAGAGCTCTAGGGAAACAATACATTTTTCTAAAAAGTTCTTGAAGTATAGATTTAGGCTTACAGTAACTGTTAGTTGAATGTTACAGTATCTGAACAGATAATCTGATTTATGAAACATATTGCCAGCTTCTTAAAGGCTGGATATGGTCCCCAAAGTCAACCAGAAAACAGGACAACAAAATCTTAAAATGGTGTCTCTAGTAAGTGGGTTTTTTTGACTAGGATGGGGAACCGAAGTCACTAACTCAGATGTAGTAATGTGCTGTTAAAAAATGTGTCAAAAAATATTTTAAATTTTCTATTCCAAAATTGGTAGTCTGTTAATAAACTGTATCTCAATCTCAAACCTATTGAAATTATCTGTATTTTAGATGCTAAAAAGATATTTTAAAAGAAAAACATAATTTCTTGATTGAATTGAGGTTAACCTTAATCTGAAAAAAAAAATAAGTACAGGGATAATATTTCTACTTTCTAATGAACTCATTGGTCTTCAGCTTTATCTTATAAATTAAGATAAGGCAAATTTAGCCATGAGGTAAGATTCTTTCAGTATAGTCAGTGATGATAATACATCACTGGTGAGATGATGAGAAAACTTGTCCAGGAATTTGGTCGATTCCTATTTTTCTTTAAATTAAACAGCTGAAAAGGAGTGTGTGTTTTGAAGTTAAAAATGAAATTTGCAGCTGATGATGAAATATGTAATATAGTATGAAATACGATTTTTTTGCCATTAGAAACTCTAATTCTAGTGGGAATTCTGTGGTATGGTAGTGCTGATAACATCAGAAATGGTAAACAAGAAGTGTGAGAATGGTAACATTTAATATGCGCACAAACACTGTGTGGTCATGAAAAGGCATAATTATTTTTGTGTGTAATTAGAATGGGGAGCTTAGCGTGGATGTGAATAAAGGTAATTTATTCATTATTGAAAGTAATGGGAAAAATTCCTATAATACCAATATTCTGTTGAAAAGAATTTAATAGAAAATAATGTGTAATAATAAAATACAGCCAGTATCTTAGCAACTACATGAGTAAAAATCAGGATGGGCATGCAATTGTTTCTTTATTTATGATGATACTTTGGGGGTAGGAAAATTAATCTGAACTTCTTTCCAAAAGGCTGTCTTACATTTCCTCATCTGTTAAAAATCAGAAAAATCTGAACTCTAAAGTTCTGAATAAAAATGATGTGGGTTGCTCTAACGGGCAAGGTAAGGCTTCCGTAAAAAGATTTTGCCAAAGTATAGACCATCAGTAATAACTGTTGGCACAAAACCAAACATTCAGTTGTTATGCTGTGAAGCGGAAGGGCTACGAGAAATGCCCACAGGGGGAGGACAGTAAGAGTAGCAAGCAAACTGAAAGGAAGTCACACTGATACTTAAGGACATAACTTATAACATCACAAAACATAAATAATAAAAAAAACTCTAATGAGCAAAATGGTTCCTTTGTGGGTCAGTGGTTCTTTCTGCTGTTGCTTTGTAACTAATTTGGTTTCGGGGCCCTGAATTTATTAATGTGTTTTAACAGTAATCTGCATGCAAGTTTCCCGCCTTTAGTTTCTCTGTTATAAATTATGTATCATTATTAATAAAATAAAGCCTTTCTTTTGAGAGCACGTTTTTGACACAGTGTGGGGCAGGGAAGCAGTAGTGTATGGCGCACGCACAAACCCTGCTCCTGCCATCCCATTGTAATTCACAAACGCTTAAAGCAAATCCTGTGGGCCTATGTATAAATAGAAACAGCAGCTTCATGAAGTGTTCGGCCTCATGTTGTTTGTTTGTGAAATGAGAACGTGACCTATTCCAGAGATGCAAAATTGTCTCATTTAAAAGGAATAGTTGTGGCAATCAAGTAATTTTTGATACTTTGGTTATTTTATTAATTTTGTATTATTATCTTGGCTCTTTTGAGAAGTAAAAACATCACTGATTTGATATATTATACTAATTTTAAAACTGAGTACAGAATTAGCTGACAAGAAGTGAGTAGACGGATATTTGACATTATTGATTTGTATCTCAACCTCATTGTATACTTTTGTTCCTCATATTGTTGATCTATTGCTTTAAGCCCATATCAACAGCTGTGTGACACGGTTATCTCCAGGTTCCTTTAAATTATACATGTCTAGATGTTCTTCTTTATTTTATAAAAAGTGGTTTTGGCACATGAGATACGTTCTAGTGCGGATAAAAATGTTGGTGTTTTACTTTGAAAGTTCTTTTGCATAAGAAAAGCAGTACCTACTAATGTCATGAAGTGTTAATTAACTAGTATTAGTTAAAGCATGGCGGTGATAGAGTAAGGAACCAATGTTAGAAATTAGTTGGATTAAAATAACTAGTGCTTTTTTAATTTAATTTTTTTTAACTTCTAGAAAAACAGACTTCTTGCATCCAACAAACACTTGTTTTCCGTGTTCTGGAAAAGTGAAGAAGCATAGGGCTGGCTGGCTAAACCTTAGTGAGTTTGATGTGCCTCTGAAATCAAACAGAAGACTCTGGCAAATAGTTGCTGGAGACAGCAACCAGCTGGCGAGGAGAAAACAAGGTGCATGGCTGTGTGCAGGCAAAGGCTTAGTGGGCTCGCTCTTGGGTCTGGGGGGAAGTTGGCCTATTGAGTTACTGCTTCAGAAAGTGCCTGTTATCGGACAGTTTCCGCTGTCAACAGGATGGTTTTGCCCTCTGTCTGCTTGAGGTCAAGGAGCTTCAAAGTAGGATTTTAAAGCACCTGAAGGTAATTTTTCTTGAAGAAGTTACATGAAAGTAGTAGGAGGAAAAATAGGGAGTGGTAGTAAAAGGGTTGTGGCTGCTCTCATCTCGATTGTAGAATAAACTTCCCTGCTGACGTCTATGGGACTGGTTACTGAAGTCTGCATAACACATCAGGAGTAGTGTTGCTATGAAAGCAGCAAGATGTTGCTGGACATCTGTTGAGTTCCTTGTGATTTTGCTGGGTGCTGTAGTGGTGAGATGGTTTCATGTTGTAGCATTGTCACACTTCTGCCTCAACAGTTAATCCTGCAGTCTGTCTTCTCAGCACTTCCCTACATTAATGATCTTTGCTTCATCTCTCATTTGCTTTCATGTGCCAATGCCGATGTTTTCATTAGCTTAGATTAATTTAACAGTGCTCCATGCTGATCTAACTGTAGGTAGTCTAATTTTTTAATAAAAGCTTCTAGGCATGATTTTCAGGTACAAATTTGCAACACTGTATTTTAAAAGCTCTTTATTTTAATCTTCCTTTCTGTCAAGCCAGAAAGAATCTGTATCTGTGTTCTGTCAACCATTCATTAGTGACCTTCTAACTTGCAGAGAGAACTTCTTATCTCCTTCCCTGGGGAAGGCGAGTTAACTGTAACTAAATTTCAACTCCCTTTTTGCATGATTTGTTGATCATACCAGTATCTTGCCATTCTTTGTGTTAAGCTGGTGATTCGAAATCTTAATGAAGTGTTGTTTCTGTTCAGAATCACTAGACAGAATAGCTTCTGTAGGGCTATCTTGCTCCATTATGTTGGTTTAAAACATGGCACCAGGCCATCTATTCGTGGCAGTAAATTCAGAAATATATTACTTTCTTCTACACACAAAAAGAATTTCATTAAAAAAAGAAAAGTTGTATCAGTATGGGACTGTTTCTTTTCCAGTTCTGTTGTAGAACTGTGTTATCCTTGGCCCTAATAATAACACTGTGTAAACCTGCACACTCTTGAACAAGTTTTATTACTTTCAAAACCTGTTAGTCTCTCTTTTAATGAGTTACCTAAACTCTTTTTCTTGTAAGTCTGTACATATTTGGTTTGTGACTTATTTTAGTCAAGCAGTGACAACTGTCTTCTACCAATAACCTGTAGAAATAAGTGTGTTTTTTCTAATGCCACTTCTTTAAATATTTCAAAAATGTTTAGTATCAAATGAAGAAGTTAAAGCCTTTTAGTTTTATGTTTATGCTCACATTAAATTTTCTGAAAAGAATGAATTACTTAGTGTTTTGCATACTGATGCATAGTTTCAAGTGGTTTTCTAGAAAAACCATTTGCTTTATATTCAGTATCTAGTTCTCTGGAAATAATTCGATGAGCACTCAAACGTCCTTGTGTAGTTAGTGCAGATTCTAGGATTTTTTGCTGTATTCTCTTTAAATATATGTCATGCCCTCTGAAGCTGTTTGTTCTATATCGTCATTAAGTTATACAATCCCATTAACTTCATTATGATAAGACTTTTACATGAAGTAAGCCACTTTGTATTATGATATAGTAAATGCAGAGTAGAAATGGGAGAGAAAATTTGTTTTAAGCTGCTATTTGTGTTTAAGATCACTACAGATTATTGTCTGAACGTATTATTACAAGAATCTAATATTAACGAATCAAATAATGTAATAAACTTGATTAATCTGATATGCAGACCAAGAACTCTAAATTATGGTCATTTTGTTACATTTTTATTTTATGTTTGTTGTAAAAATGTATATTCAGTTGAATGCACCACCAGAACATCTTTTTGTAGCTGTTTTGTCAAGAGAGTTTTCCTTACTGTTCAGGCTATAGCTATACAAAACTGTAAGTGGGGAAGTTAGGATGGTAATTCTAACAAAAAAGTAAATCCGTGTTAGTTTTCCTCTAGTTCATAATGGCAATGTTGGGGATGGTGTAAGAGGCTGAAATTTTAATGGTTAATGACTCAATCAGCCATCTACAAAAGCAGCAGGTGCTTTGCTGAGGCCAGATTTACACCCTCCAACAGAAAGGGAGGAGGAGAGGTTTTTTGTGTGTAGTGGTGGAACCTCTGACCCACATAAAGCAGAGGGGTGTGCACCCAGCACCAGGGGATGACCAGACAAACTAACCTTTAACAGCAAGCTGGGGTTTGACCCAGATAAGGGAGAAGGCTGATAAACAGATCCTGTGGAGGTGGGATGATGCTTTTTATCTTGCCTCTCTTAAACAATGTCCTCCCATACACAACTGGCTCATCCCTTTTGATGAGTAATAATTGCTTTAACTACCCTGGCATGAGAAACAGTGGTCATGTCTTAGAATAGTCATCATAACAGATGTCATAAACCATCAATGACCCCTGAAGCACCCCCAGGTGCATTTATGGAGCCTTCCACCAAAGAACTGAGTATTATCCACAGTGTTGCAATAGACAATGTTAAATTGCCCCCAGGAGAAGGACCTGGGCATCCCCCCCCTGAACCTGAACATATAATAACCCATTAAACTTTGTATTTCCTGGGCTTCCCCCACCTGAGAAGGATCAAGACTGGGACAGTCACTTTGACCAACAGACATCTAAATTGCAACAATTAAGTCTTGTTGCTGGATCCGTGGATGGGGATTATCTTTCCTCTCCACTATCTACTCTTACCCTTTCTTTCTCTTTTTTTCTTTCTTATCATCATATATTTGCTTAAGTGTTACCTTTATACTTCTATATTGTTACATTACTATAGGTAATAATAACCAGAATGGCTACATACCTCCTTTCTATTCCAACCAAATTGTTCTAAAACAAACCCTGCACTTATCTATCTATCTATCTATCTATCTATCTATCTATCTATCTATCTATCTATCTATCTATCTATCTATCTATCTATCTATCTATCTATCTATCTATCTATCTATGGAACACAGTTTATTCAGTGTTTTTTCACTGTAATCTGCCCCAAGGGATCTATTAGCAAGAACAGCAATTATCCTCACCTTCAGGAGTGGGTCATAACAGATGCAAGTTCTGATTTTTATATTGAATTTGATCTGTGATTTGTATTTTGACAACACCATGCATGCTGTCACTGAGCGTAGTAGGTTGATGTACATCTACTGTGTTGTTACAGAAGCTGTACTTCAAAAGTACAGGGGAAATACTAAAATTGAATTGTGGGTTTCTAACAATGCTACCTAATATGCAAGAGTGCAGTGAGAATAAGCTAATGAAATGTTGAAGAACTCTTGCATTTGGCAGCCTTTTCTTTTGTTTCCTCATTGTGCTGAGTGATGGGCTGATAATTCCAAGAGTTCTTCATTTGGGACACTGAGATTATTTTATTTTTTTAGCCATGTAAAACCAGGCAGTTGAAGATGATTCTGTTGACTTCCATTAGAGACTGCAGTTCTGATAATGAAGCTTTCCCTCTGAAAGTTTGCTGTCTTCTTGCGACCTATCACTTCAAAGATTGTTAGTGCTTGGCAGCATGCTGCAGGTATGTTATCAGGAGTTCAGAAGCCTACATGTGTTTTGGTTTTGCTTTTTTTTTTGTTTAGCTTTCTTTTGGTACATGGGGCAATTCAGAAAAGGCTTTCAATTTCCCTTTGGGATTGTTTTATACTTGAAAAGTTCAGTGATACCATGTTGTTTTGTTTTTTAGGGGAGTTATTTTTGGTTTTTGTTTGTTTTTAATGAAATCGACATATGCTTTTACCTCCAAACCCACATTAATACATTAAAATTTAAAGAATCAAATAGTAACTTGCTGGTTGCAGTGAATGGGTACAATGTGTTCAATTCTTATTAAAGCAGATAGCTTTTTGCTGAGGAGAACCATTACTAAGAAATTTCTCCCATTGTGTGCTGTGTGACAGTGAGAAGAAAACAGGAGGCTAGCATGCCTTAGGCTTGGCAGCTAAATGAAATTGTATTTTCCTCCTCTCTGTCTTAATGTACAGATTAGGTGCACTTGCACAACTCTAGACTGTGTCAGATCTCCATGATCAGGGGAATGCAAATAGTCCATTTCAGTATCAAACTCCTTCATTCTTTCCCTGTTCTGCATTGCATTAAAGCAATGAGATGTGCAGTTTGTCTAAACTATTCTTGTTTTAGTGATGTTCTATCCACAGATCTTGTAACAGGAAGCAATTGAACTGTTTTGTCTCCAACTGTCTGTCTTTCTTACTCTAACAAGATAATATAAAAAGAAATAACAAACAAAAAAAACCGCACTGGACTTAAAGGTATGGTAAATTGTTCCTCAGGTCATGCAAGGTAGCAAGGTAGCTAGCATAGCAAGTTTTTTATGTATCGGTGATCTGAGGACACTCAATAGTGTTCAAAATCAAAACGAGTAGCATTTTACTCGAGGCTCTTTATGAATCTGGAGTCCTCTTGTTCTCTGTTGTATTTTTCTTGACTGTGGGAGGGTTTTTTCAAGGACCATGTATGTTTATGTCTGTTACCTGTATGCACAGCAGTATCCTAAATTCTGTCCCTGATCCGAATTACTGTGAACACAGCTGTTCAGCTGTGAACGTATTTAATTACAGCCTGGTTTTGTCAGTCTTTTTCACTTTAATCAGGAAATGTACACTGTGTTCTTCCTTGAATATAGTAGTCTTTTAGTCATCTTCTCATTCCTACTAGCAAAAAATGCTTATTTCCATATGAGAATCTTTGCCTGCAAAAAAGAAAAATGATCAGCAGACTGTGCTGTGTATTCCATGGCCGTCAATATTAAATCAAAACTTCAGTTTAATTAAAGCAAATCATATTAACCATTGTTAGTCTGATACTTTTGGTCTGAACTTAAGAAGACCTAAAAATTTTTATTAATAGAAATTAATAATGTATCCTCAATAACTACCAAAAAAGTGTTTTAATTAAATGAACCATCTGGATAAAGATAGTATATTGAATCATAAAGTTATGTAATCATTTAAGTTGGAACAGACTGTTAAGATCATGGAGTCCAACCACTACTGCCAACTCCACCACTAAGCCTTGTCCCTGAGTGCCACATCTACATGTCTTTTAAATGCCTCCAGGGATGGTGACTTCGCCACTTCCCAGGGCACTCTCTTCCAGTGCTGGCCAACCCTTTCAGTGAAGAAAGTTTTTTTTAATATCCAACCTACACCTCTTCTGGCAAAACTTGAGGCCATTTCCTTTTGTTCTTTTGTTACTTGGGACACACTCCAGCAGCTCAGTGTCCTTCTTGTAGAGAGGGGCCCAGAACTGGACATGGGATTCGAGGTGCAGCTCCATTAGTTTAGGTTATTAAAGATGGAGTAAGTGCCAGTATCTGTTGTTAAGATTACCTGATAATTCTGACCCCATAAGGCATTTTAGTTTTGATAACTTTTTAGGCGCTGGAATGCAGCTTAATTTTATTTCACTAACATGGAAGTGGTTCTCATTATCATTCTATTTGGCATGCAGTAGAGTGTCCTATTTCTCTTCTTCTTGCACATTTAAATACAGCTTGGTTTTCACTGTAGTTTCGAAGCACTGTGTCTGTCAAGAGTGGAACTTAGATTATCATTGCCAGAATATCTAAATAGATGACAAAGAAGTGCAGTTTTGTTTGTTGAAGCAACTGGGGTTTTTGCACAAGAGAAGAATTCCAGCTTCCTTGCAACACTTAAATGGCACAAATTACAACATGGTTCTTCTTTTCCTTCTGAAATTAGTACATTTTGACATAATATTTGCATAGATTCTAAAGTCCTGTAGAGCATAAATATTAAATATTTAATCATACTCAAGTTTGCTATGCTGGCTGGAAGCAAAAAACTACATGGGAGATGCTCTGGAATATGCAAGTTCATAGTACTCAATGCTGAGCAGTTTCTGACAAGTGCATGAGTTTCTTCACTTCCTACTAAATTCTTTTTCTTCAACACATTCTAACTGAGTCATAAATTATCATTCATGTTGTTGCTCTGTTTAGAATTTCTTCTATCACTAACAATTTTTATCTTGAAGTGTCAGTGACTCTTGAAATCTAATTTTCAATGCAAAAATTTGAAAGAGTGATGTACACTGGCATACAGGAAAGCAGACCATGAATGCCTAAGAGACTAAGGATACCTGTTGTCGTCTTACTTACCAAGTCCTGTATAAAGGATAAATATTATAATTGCCAGTGTATTTCATACACATCATTACTCTGTCCCTGGCAGTATTTCCATGCCAACCGTGTCCAGTTTTGTGACTTAGTAAAGAAGGTTATGACAGGATCATGTGTGTGGAACTCAAAGTTAACTACAACTGGGAACTATGATGCAGTTCTATTTAGATCAGAGCTACCAAACAAATAATAAAGATAAATTATTGTCAGTATCTCTCTTCAAACTAAAAGACAATGTGTTTTAACCATAGTAACAGTATTAGTACAGTGCTTATAGGACTACCAGGCAGACCTTAGGTGTTCTGTCTTATGGAGGCAGGGGGATGCTGCTGGTCGTCAGAAAAGGCCATGTAGTACAGTGCCTCCCACTCTTCACTGTTCAGACTTGATTTCATTTAATCAAGAACTTTTTCATGCTTCATTATAGTACTTCACTCCTGGTGAATGAGTAACAGATTTGGAAGGTGACAGGCTCAGTCAATGTTTGTAATGCCATTGAGAGAAGCTCTGACCCAGTAGTCCATTCAAGTCTGGTCACACTAACTCTGAACTAATGTGTGGACTCTTTCGGCCTGGAGAGTGTAGATTAACAATGAAAGTGCAGAATAAGCAGTGAAGCTTCATGGCTGCTGTAAGATGAAAACAGTGCAAACTGCACTGCAGATGAAGTAATTAATGCAGCTCTGTCGTACTCTGGCTTTTCATTCTTCTCCCCCTACCCCTTTCTTGACTATCAGTTTCACTGACAAACCCAGAAGCGGACATCCAAGTTGCCTATATGCATCCTGGCTCTCGGGTAGGAATTCAGTTTGATCCAGTATTCTGCCTTCTTAAGGGGATGTGAGGGATGATCATATACGTGTGAGAGCAATATGTGCTGCTCTGCTGGCATGTGCTGATTTTGGTGCTGCCAGTGTGGATTTTAAAAGGAATAGCTGTCCTCCTCTGCAGCTGCAAACCACAGTTGTGCAAAAATTCTGTATCTACATCTTATTCTTCAGGGAGTGGGTTTAATTATGAAATGGAAACTCCATCGATCCCTTTTTTCGCTATCAGTGCTTGGTAGATCTATAATTTTATTAGTTATGACTTTCTCTATTTTTTCCCCCTTCTCCATAACTGAATGGTTCTATATCATATTAGAAAGAGATCTTGTTTATAGCATAAAACAGGATTTCATAAAGTAGTATATGAGGTAAGCAAAGGTAAATAAGCCTGAACTTTTGTGTGTACAGTAAAGATGTGCTAAACAATGGAAGACATTCAAGATTTTTCCTAGCTATGAAAAGTTTAATGTTTTGGGGCTTGTTTTGGTTTGCTTTTTTTGTGGAAATACCCTCATCTTATGCCTTTCTTTTGTAATTCTAAATCTTGCTTGTCGATTAAAATTTTCTGGATAAATTAAATCAACCTTAACTGCTTCAGTCTCAGCTGTTACCCTTTTTTCTCATATTTTCCAGTGGGTGAATGACAACATGCTGGGTTAAGAGCTTTGAGTAAATCTTTTTTTATTCTCCAAGTTGATTTCTTTCCAGTAGATCTGTTCTAAGATTTAGCCCCTAATCATGATGGTTGGGAAATGGGATATAAGTTGGGAATTGGAAAGAGTTTATGTCCTTCTGTTTTTCTATGCCCCATTTAAGAACTCTCATTAGGAATCTACTCTTCATTTGAAATTAGCTTAAGAAGGTTTCAACTCTTTATTTGAAATTAGTTTGCTTAAATTGCATGGTTTTGCATTTTTCTTTAGTTACAGTTTTCTAAAAATAGCCTTAAAACATTATTTTTTGTTGTATATAATTAATAATTTCTATATAACTAAGTTAGATATTTCTTCTCTAAACTTCAGATAAAACATAAACATGTGAGTTTAGGAATTGCTTAGTTTAAGAAAGGGAATTTGAGTAGCACTCTACTGCTCCAAAAGCTACTTAAGTCTTTCTTTTCCATTTCTACTTATGATGTGATTTTTAAAAATTTCCCTTAGGCCCCTCTCATCCCAGTAGGAACAGGAAGGCACTAGGGCAAAGGCAAGCCATGTCAAATGCCACACAAAATGGAAGTGTATCCGTAGATAATGCTAATCCTGTCAGTTCATTTTTGTGGTATGAGGCGTTTATGTGACAATGTTCCTTGAGTTTGGGCAGGGGAAGAGGAAGAAGGAGGCTAAGACTATATCTAGTTTATCTATTAATAAGTTTCTTCCTTGGGAAATATGTCATAGTGCCACCTTTTTGAAACGTGTCTATATGATGTGACTGATTGTTTTGTTTCTTGGATTTTAAGTGACATTTCCTGGTACAGCAGTTTTGTAGATAAATCAGCCTTTTACACTTACTGAGGAAAATGCATTGTCTGCGTAATATCAGAATCACAGAATAGGCCAAATTGGAAGGAGCCCACAAGGATCATCGAGTCCAACTCCTGGCCCTGCACAGGATCATCCCCAAGAGTCACACCAAGTGCCCAAGGGTATTATCCAAATTCGATCTCTGCCAGGCGTGGTGCTTATCACACTCTAAGAACACACTGATGTTATTGTCAGCTTTGCCTGACCATTTGTTTGGACTTGAATAGACTGATGTAATTCCTGTTTTCTTAATGTGTTAGATACAAAAGTTTTAATGTGGAATAGACTACATATTAGGCAGGGAAAATCCTGAGAATTTCTTTTCAGACCATCTTAAGTACAAAAGGATTGTTGAAGTCAGGTAGTTTCAGTTTGTGTAAGCAACTTGTAGGGGGAAGCAGTTGGAACGGCTGCATCATTCTGACGTTCTATGTGTGCCCACCTAAAGTTAAAAGAGAGGAAAAAAAAAAAAAGGCAGCAAGTAGCCCATTACTGAGAGAATGTTCAGAAAGATTTCAATTCTTTTAAGATATTGCTGATGTTAGTCTGATCCCTAGTCAGAGCTGCAACACTGCAGCGTGACTATAGCATTTTTCTATGCCTATGCTGGTTTGGTTCACCAGTAGCAAACCTAGAACTGTTTTTATATGTTCATACTTCACTGTGATGAGCTGTACAGCATTGTAAATTGTTCCATTTTCTGGGAGAATAGAGTGGCAATTTTGTCAATTGTTGGCTCCGCTGTGGTTTGAGTATTTTTTGTGTATTGGTGTATTCCTCCGAGTGATAAATGAAATGGATTTGCTGCAGTAGTTCTTTCATACTTAAAGTAGATCATAACATTTGAAGGTGACTTTTATTCACTTCAGTATAAAACTGCATCTGTATTTCCCTGTCCTGCATCTGTTTCATTACAAAAAGGCCTGTAGAAAGCCACAGGATCTATAAAATCAATGATTTTTGCTTTTCTTTGGTACTCAGTAGTTGATTTTTGAAGATGCGGGTTCAACATTTTGTGAACATTCGTGTTTGATTCCTAGAACTTTTTTTTTTGTTTTCCATAGAACTAAGGACCAATCATGGTTAAAAGGATTCACTTTGAACTTGATATCAAAAAGCATGGAATGGGTTGAAGGCAGAGGGACCTCTGACAACTGTCTAGTCCAATCACTCTGCTCAAAGCAGAGCCAACTAGAGTAGGGCCATATCCAGTTGGGTTTTGAATAACATCAGGGTCAGATGCTCCCTGACTGCTCTCCACAGATTGTTCCATTGTTTGATCACCATTTCAATAAAAAAGTTTTTTTTTTTCCTTACGCTTAAACGGAATTTTTTTGTATTCCACTTTGTGCCCCTTGCCTCTTGTCCATTGACTGTGCATCACTGGGAACAGTCTGGTTCCATCACCTTTTTGCGCTCTCCTTAATTATTTACACACATTGATGGGACCCCTTCAGAGCTTTCTCGTCTCAAGACTAGACAGTCACTTTGAACTCTAAACTACTGAGTTGACACTGTTCATGTGCATGCTGTAGAATTTGCTGGAAGGTAACAATTTCAGTGAAGACACGATGTTTTCATCTGTTTGGTAATTTTCTATTTGGCTTGGTGCCTGTACACTGGGGTTGATATTTGCACAGCTGTTAGGAATTGCTCACAAAGAGACTTGCAGTAGGAAATGCTGTTCACAGCATGATCTACAGAAAAAAATGTCTTTTTAAAATTACAAATTTTTAGTAAAAAAATAGAAAATGCCTTTAAAGTATTTTAAAACTCATCCTTAGTATAGTTAGTTCATTGTGCCCTGTGAAGTTTTTAAAAAACATATTAATGTTTGTTGTCAAATTTAGGGCTGCTACTAACATCTGCTGATGCTCTGCAGTGAACAGGGAGATGATTCCTACAACAAAGATGTGCTATTAAGATGGGACGGCGGGTCAAGATAGTGAGAGGAAATTAATTTGCCAACGTTGATTGGCAGAAGACACTGTTGATCACAACAGTAGTCCATGTGTGCTCACATCGACCCTTATGCAAGTTTTTACTCTTACTGCAACAAAACAGAATTTAATTAGTAGATTTGAAGGGAGGTAGTAAAATCACAGAAATTTGTGGAGAATTCTTTTCAAAATTGAGAAATAATTTCAGATGAAACTCAAATGTGTACATTATGGAACGTCACAAGTAAGCTGAGTTTTGTGTCATGGTGTGCTTAATGGTCAGCTCCCACTCAATCCTCCCTAGAATTCTATTTAGTCATTCACATAGCCGTATTTCTAATACTGCTGTTTAAGAGAGAAAGAAGTCAAGAAATACAGTTCCTTATGGAAGATAAATGCATCATGAATCAAGCAACTACTTTTCACTCCTAGATGCACAAGAGAAATGATGGGGGCAGGGGGTTGTTTAATTGGTTGTTAAGCAGTCTCTGTTATGTTGCTGTAGCCCTGTGTAAGGGATTGTTTTGTTGCATTCAATCTTCAGCTTAATATCTGGTTTTATCAGCCTGCAGCTTTATTTACTGGTGGGTAATTTCACTGTGTATTTAAGACACTTTTGACCAATAAACATAGAAAAAGTGAGTGTGTGTGGGAAGACTTAACTGAAAACTTTGTCTGAAGATGCGTGCCACGTGTAAAAGAATTGCTTAGAGAGTTTCAGGAAGAAGTGTTTCTTCTCATTCGGGAACACTTAACTTTTTTTCCCACTTTGATAGCTGAATCATTTTCAACCAAATGGTGAAGGCTGCCTTCCAGTCTTTGTTTCTTTATGTCTTTCTTGTGGATACTCAGAACAGGAAGGGAAATTTGAACATAACAGTTTGTTTCCTGATACAGAGCTCAAAGCAAACCTAGAACTAAGTTCCTAGTTCCCTACCCTGATGGAAATGTGTGGTTGTATCTGATTTATCCTTAAATTATGACTCAAAGTTAAGGAAAAATACAGTGTAAGTACAATCCATAAAATGGGGTGGGTCTTTTTTTACTTACAGATATCAGTGTTCATTTTTATAGAAGGAAGGAGAATTTCTGTTCACAAACCAGTTTCTAATGACATTATATGGTTGTGAGAGAGAAATGATTAAGCAGAGCAAGAAAGAGAAATAAACATTAAAGGCTGCTGGGTGTTCTGTTTCTGTAAACACTTCTGTATTCTGAATTAAATAGCATGCAGCTTTTCAAAGTGAAACTGTTCCAACTTCTGGGCCTGATAGTGATGAAATTTACCGAGATTTAGATGTCATATTTGATACCAAGTTCAGTGGTATTGCATGTGTAATGAACTGCTTTAGGGTCTGATCCAAGACCTCTTTTGAGCAACCCATCACATTTCTGAGACGTCCTGTCAAGAACAGCCAGACTGAATGAAGATAGATTACTGTCTATTGGAGAACAGTGTAATTAGCATTTCTACAATTTGGCCACAGATTTGAAGTAAGACCTCACTGTCTTTCTGTTATTTTTAGTGCCACACTTATCTTTGCTCTGTTCTTTAGACTTGTAAAAAGCTTTTAATCAGAGAGAGCGCTCAGTGGAATATTCTTTTGTCTTAGCAAGTTTGGCACTAATGTAGGGAAGTGTATCAGGAGCAGGAGAAGCTGAGTTCCAAACTCTTGTACTTCAGCACTGGACAGCTGTGCTACTTAAGGGAGCCTGGTATTTCCTGCTGTACCTTAGATGTGCCAAAAGCCATTATGAGCACTGGAGCGGCACACTTAGGAACACACAATGGCCTTGGCTCTGACTTCCCTCAGGCCTCTCAGAAACAGTAATAGTACTGTAGAGTGAGATCACCATGTGTTTCTGGAGCTATACAGTCACCAACTGAGATAGTGTTGCTCACGATGCAGATCTGAGGTGGGGAGCTAAGTGTTACAGGCTTGTTTTCTCTCCATCGTCATTGCTGAATATCGTAATCTATTCAAATGCTGTCAAATGCAAAAACTGATACATTCACCAAAGTTCTTAGTTCCGCTACTGTATCTGTAAGGTATGTTCATTTGATTAAAGGAAGACAAGCCAAACACAAATGAGTATTCCAGGAACTTCCTAATCAACATTCCATTGTCCAGAGGAAATAAAGTCCATGTACTTTTTATGTAGACGTTATTAAATGGTGTCTTTAAACAGACAGTGATCAGATTTGTGTATTTTGCTTGCAAGCAAATATCTCAAAAGAACAAGGAAAAAACTGCAAAACTTCAAGTTTAATTAAGTGTAATTAATTAGAGTATGTGAATTATCACTCATGTGCATTTTGTACATTTTTTCAGATTTCTTTGTTTTTTTCTGTCGAATCAGAAGATTGTCTCCAGTTTTATTTGTCCAAAAATGTGAGTAACCAAAATTGGATAGGTGTAGTGCACTGAAATATCTCAGTATAGACGTTCATGCCCACTTTATATTAGATAAGCAAACGACTACGAATAATCGAAGAAAACTCTCCATGTAAATAGGTATATTGGGCCTTATGCATAGTCGGAGAAAGAAAAAAGAATAATTAGTAAAAGAAGTGCTGGCAGAAACATGTTTATTCTTTATGTCTCTCATGAGTTATACAGCTTTCTTTTTTTATTGGAAAATTTAAATTGATACTGTCTTTTGTAATAAAAACAGTTCACATAACTTGACAGGAAGATAGTAAATTTTGTTACAGTTCTTCAGGACACATATCTATTAATAACGATTATTAAAAGCCACAGAGTGACAATTGCAGGCTGAATCTTGTAGCTAGTTTGTTTTAAAGGAAAATCTGGAATAAACATACTCCTGTACACATTTGAAGCAAGATGGTGTAGGGACGCAAATAGTTTTCCTCACAGCTTAGTGTTATAACCTTACTCAAAGTTTCCTTAACCTATTCCACTTTAGTTATAACCCCTGCTTGAAACAAAGCTGCAAAATATGCGAAGACCATGATTTTGTTTCATTTCTGAAGATCTGTGAACTCATTTTTGTAAATGGTCTTCAATAGATAATCAATTGATCATTATGAACTGAAGTGAAAGATCATTAGTAACGCATATTCTGTGCAGTGTCTGAAGGCTCTAAGATTTCCCATTAAAAAATTAAGATGATAGATCCTTTCTCTTTCTGTCCCTCATGATCCTTTTGTAGATACATAAAATATAATTAAAGATGCTATTAAAATGAGAGCCTTATTCTCTGTAACTTCTGACATGTTCCCCCAAGACTGGAAAGCATGCTTGTACGGATAAAGCGTTTACCAAGAATTTTTGATCTGCAGGGATGCAACTTGCTGAACTGGTGATCGACAGGGGTCAGTTTGACATAATTTTCCCAGGGTCCTGCTTTGCTGAAGAGAATACATACTGTTGCTGTTGACAGTTTGTTGTATGCATTTTCCTTCCATATTTAAAATCACATGACTGAATTACTTATGATACTGGTGTGTGCCTGGGTAAAACTTAGCTTGCTCTGCAAAGCCT